>JAWLRI010000221.1:611140-629813 GCA_034781795.1 Crypturellus tataupa | reverse complement strand
GACTTGCGGCGGGAGCGGGGCCGAGTGCAGTGGGACCGGCGGTGGCCGAGGGGTTCGCGGTGGCTGAGGGGTTCGCGGCTTCTTGGGCTCGTGCGGCCGCCATGGACGGGTGGGCGCTGGTGATGGTCAACGCGCTGCTGGCGGCAGGTGAGGGCTGGGGCGCGGAGCGGAGCGGGGCGGGGCGCGGAGCGGAGCGGGCGCCGTACGGCCGGACTCACCGTGTCCCGTTCCCTCACTCGCTCCGCAGTGTGCGCGGGCGGACTCGGCCGCGACGTGCTGCACAACGAGGTGCTCCACAAGGACGGCGGCGGCGGGGAGCTGGCGGCCGTCACGGTGCCGGTGCTGCTGCTCCGCGGCAGCCCCGACAAGGAGGGCGGCGGAGTGGCCTCCGGAGACGACTTCAGCGAACTGCCGAGAGGTACCGGCGGGGCGGGCGCAGCGCGAGCCGCGGCGGCGGGGCACGGGGAGCCATTCAAATCGGAGTCCTGGGACGGCCGCAGAGTGGGCGGAGGGCGGCGGGTAGGGACAAGGAGAGGGGGGACTCACTCCTGCTTGAGGTGCTGCTGCAGCTGGGGAGAGCTCGACTGGTGGGACCAAGTTTGGGTCCCAGTGCCGGCTCGGCTGTGGGAGAGGGCCAAGCCCGGGCTGAATCCTGGTGGGAAGTGAGTTGTGGTGCAGATCTGGAGCCAGTGGGTGGCAAACGTGGCCCCATTTTGGCAGGGAACATGTGCAGCTGCAGCAGGGGTTGGCTTTGGCTCAGCTTGGTGCTGCTGCAGGGTGGGTGTCCCCTGGGTGGCAGCTCTAACACCCTAGGGGCTGCTTCAGGGCAGGCTGCTGTCACAGCTGGGGAGACAGCAGGTGCATCCCATGCCTGGGCTGGGCACAGGGGTGTTGCTTGAGAGCTCCTTGGGCAACAGGCAAGAGCCATCCCCCCCTCCAAGGATGTGTGTCTGTAGCTCAAGGCAGTTGTGTTTTGGTGGTCCCTTGTTTTGTGTGAGGGGATGTCCCTAGTAGCCCAAGAGCTTCCAAGCAGGAGGGGCAGGAGCCCTGATCTTGCAGTCTCTCAGCCATGCCCTGTGAGTGAGAGCTCTGTCCCAGGAGGGAGAGCCCTTCAGGTGTACGTGGCACCCTCTGCCCGCAGGTGTCGAGCCCTGGGCTTGGGTGCCTGCCTGCAGCGCGCTGCCTCTTCCGCGGCAGCGGTGGCTGCGGGGAGGGGATCACTGTGACTCAGCCCGCCCACATGCGGCTGCTCCTCATACCTAGCTTGGGTTAGTCACCCAGCGGTCCCTTCACGGGGGTGCTGGGGACACTGCCTCTCTGTTTGACTGTCTGTGCACTCATGCTTGGCTCTCGTGCCCTAGCTTGGGACAGAAGGATGTCCTGGTGGCTCTTGTGGAGGTTGCACCCATGGGGTGAGATGGGGACCCACTGTGGGCCAGGTGGAGTGACGGAGCCCAGGCCAGTGTTGCACGTGCAACATGTTGAGGTGTGAGGTTGGTAGCCTTGATAGCCTGGAACCAGGAGGAGGGAACTCCAGTCTATGTAACATTTTTCCTCCTCACTTTTATCACTTTGATTTTGCTTTCTGGCTGTCCAGTCCTCTCAGTCTGTGATGCTAATGCCCAGCTTTGCGAAACTAGGCCGATCACTCAAGTCTAAAGCAATTCTGCCTCTGGGAAACACTTATTTTCTTGATAGGAGCTGCAGCAGGAGAGCAAAGAGATGCTCCCATTGACCCTCTGGTCCTTCACGCATCCCTCCAAAGAGGGTTTCCCATCCTAGAGCAAGGGATCTCTTGGGCATGGGCTGTGCGTAGCCTTAGGACAGATGACTGATGGGGCTTTGTGTTTTGGGGTGCACAGTACCTATTGCTGAATTGACATTGCACAGGCAGCTTGCAGCAGCGTCTTAGAGCACTTTTGCAATGCTTTGAGCCAACTCGGTCAGAGAAACGTGACTTTTGAGCCAGAGGTGCCTTTCTCTGTGCTCCAGCCCTGGCACATCTTCCCCCCTGTGATGGGGGGCTTGGGGTCATCTGTAGCATCCCTCTGCCTGACTGGACTGAGCCGCTTTCCCCCCTTTCTAGCAGTGAGATCATGCCAATCCTCTGCAGATTTGCTGCTCGGAGGACCCAAGACAGCCCCAAGGACAAGGGTCAATGCCAGAGAAGGGCAGCAGTGGGGATGGCCGGGGTCACAGCATGGCTTCCGTCCCTGTGTGTCCGCGAGGAGCCCTCTGTGGCCAGCAGATAACCCACACGGGAGGGGACGGCTGCTGCCACCAGCCTGGGACAAGTTCTGGGGCCCTGCGTCTCACCCGGATCTGGGGATTTCTCCAAGCCGCAGCATTTCCTGGAGTATCAGTTTTCTCCAGGCCTAGCCTGAAGGATGTTCTAGTTGTGCAATAGCTTCCTAGGCGTGCAGGCTGAGTGGTGCGTCGGGGCACGGAAGGAAGGTGCCACGCGCTGAGGGCTGGACTGTGTGAGGAAGTTGTTGAGAAAGGATTAGGCACGTCGGGACTCGCCAGGTTAGACTCAGCTGCCCTTTCCCCTCTGGTCCCTGCAGCGTGCAGTTTTATACTGCATTTCCTCAGCTTCTCTAGAGTTCACAATTTGTGGGGGGCTGTGAATTGTCCCTTCAAGCAGAGGATACTTTTTCTGGTAAGAGAGATTGATCAAGCTGAGATTGTTATTTTGGCATCTGCCATCTTAAGCTATTCTGGCGATATTGCTGGTTCCACTTTCGGACTTTACAGTGTCTGAGGAGCCGGGTGCTTTGGCTCCCACCAGCCTGCGTAACTAACTTGGCAGGGAGCTGGCAGGGAGCCAAAAAATACCTCTGTAATTCATGGAGATATTTCATTTGCCATCTGCCTGGCTCTGCAAAACCCAAAAGTGACCTGGGCTTGCTCTTGTAATCCTGCTCTTGTCCTGTCTGCAAGCCATCATTGTAACCACAGGAAGGAGAGCCCCTTGGAGCCATGAATGGGCTCTTAATAAAAGCTCGATAAAGACGCAATTAGCAGTCCTCTGTGTCCAGTGGAAACTGGTGTGTATAATAGCAACATTTGAGATGCATAAAGCCCTGTTTTTTCTCCCTAATTTCTTGGTTACTTGTTCCCTTATTTCCCTTAGAATTGTTCTGATGAATCAGAAAGGCCATGATATTTGTGAAAATCTGGGAAAAAGAAAAGCCCTCTGCTTGGGGGCAGCCTGCTGAACAAAAGGCTACATGAGTGCCAGGGCAGAGCTGGCTGCAGCCTTGCGAGTTGGCTGCTCTTTTACTTTCAAATGAGAAGTGATCGGTGTTTTCTCCTTTTGAAATTGTTTTGCAGTTGCTTTCTTGTCCAAGCCTCAAGGCCTGGTTACTCCCAAGAAAAAAGGGAATGGGAATAAAAGAAGAAAAGGAAAAGGCCTGGGGAAGAAGAGAGACCCATGTCTGCGAAAGTACAAGGATTTCTGCATTCACGGGGAATGCAAGTACATCAAAGAGCTGGGCGCTCCATCCTGCATGTGAGTGACGGCGTGCGGCCTCGGGAAGCCTTGGCCATTGTTCTCTGAATTCTCTGGGCTGTGCAGAGGAAGAGCCCGGGGGATATTTTTAGTGTTCGCTCTCCGTCTGCGTGGTGACGGCGCTGGCCTGGCGTTCCGTGTGCTCCTTGAGCTGCGCCGCTTGGGGAACAGTGGGAAACTGCTCTGCTCTGGCCCAGTTTCTGCCTTTTGAATGAGTCCTGCTGAAATCCCTCATGGCCTGGGACTCGGAGCATGTGGGGTCCCATGGGATGTCAGTCTGACTCGTGACGCAGGGAGCTCCCGTCACAGTGGAGTTACGGGAATGTGAGCGCCCGTGCGGCCCAGCTGCCTGTTGGGGTCCAAACAGGAATGAGGTGGAAGAGAGCAGGTTTCCTTGCTGCCTGGGCACCCGCATCAGCTGCTGCTGCCCAGGGTAATACCCGCGGGTGCAGGTTTGATCCCCGCTGACGTGGGCAGGGTTTGAGCTCGTGGATGTAAGAGGCTTTGTTCCTTGCTGGCAATCCCCTGAGCCACCCAGCCCTGTGCCAGGAGCCCGGGGAAGATAACTCCTTAGCTTATGGTGTCCAGAAGCTCTTGCACCCTGGAATCTGCAGGGATCAGGGGCCGCAGAGCTCCTTGAACTGCTTAGTTTTGCTGTGCCTGGAAGCTGTCAGGATGCTGCCCTCAAGCAGGGGGAATCAGGACTACCAGCAGGGGATCTCTGCTGGATTGGCTTTCACTGGTGACCCAGTGCGCTGTGGAGCGCAGTCCTTCCCTGGATCCTGCCTGAATTGGGCCGGGATGGCTGGGCATCCCCTTCCCAAGCTCCTTCTGGGAGCAGTCACTGTTTTCTTGGGCCAAAAGAAGCCTCAGGGCAAGGGGAAGAGCAGAGGTGCTGACTGAGGATCTTGATCTGGACACTGCCTGGAGCCAGCTGGGGCTCTCAAGCCTGACGGCCCCTCTGGGGACTTTCCCCTTAGAGCTGCTGCTGATGTTTTAGGACTAGTGGCTCATTCCCCTTGGCGTCCTCAGGGCAACGGGTCTGGAGCTGAGCTTTGCAGCTTTCCTCATCAGAAGCAGCTCAGGCTGCCTCGGCTTCCCCTGGGGCTCTGCAAGGCCTTGCTCTCCTCTCGCAATGCTGCCTTGTGAACCATGGTGTCACCTGGGCTGTGTCACGGTGTCACTTGGGCTGTGTCTGCTCCTAGAGTCACAGCTTTGAGTGGCTGGGAGTGCGCAGCTGCCCTGGCCAGCTCCGGTCGTGCCACCTGCGTCCAGGCTTTGCCTCCTGCGTCTGCCCCCAGCGCTGGGGGAGCCAAGGAGGGTGCCAGGCCCTTGAGCCCCGCTGAGGGCAGCTCTGGGTGCGCACGGCAGCCACCTGGTGCGGGTGGTGGTGCTGGTGTGGGGCACGGGGTTAACAGAGCCCTCCTGAGCACAGCGAGACAGGCCAGGGTCTGGCCCAAGTCCACACGTCAGAGATAAGATCATGTCCCTGCCCAGGTCCGCTGAGGGTCCGTGGTGCTGAGTTTATTCAGCTGGTCACATCAGTACGTGTTGACTCATAAGGAGGGTTTGGGTGGCTGCCTCGCGGTTCTGAGGGGGAACTTTATTTCTGTTATATGAGTAACCTCCCGAGCCTGCAGGGAGCTGGTATTTCTCTGTTGGCTCTGGCTGGCCCCAGGCACAGGGGAAACCTGCTCAGAGGGAAGTTGTGAGCTCCAGCCCATGGCAGGAGGCTGTTCCCTGCTTCCTTGCTCAGGACCTCCCACTGCAGAGAGCAGGCGGCTGGCAGTGTCACAGGTGCCTGCGTGCCCCGCTCTTGCGATGGGCAGTTGTGTCTTGCCTGCTGGGGTCTCAGCGGTTCCTCCCATAGCCCCTGTTATGCCCGACCTATGTGTGATGAGGCTGGTTGCCACACAGAGGTGGCCAAACCAGCCTGGTTCCACTTCATAGGTGATTGGGAAGAGTCGTGACCCCAATGCCTTGCCCTGGGGGAAGGACATGACTTTGCTGGGCATCTTCATGTGGTGCTTGGGACAGGGATGCGCAGCAAGAGAATTTACCAGTAAACGAGGGGGACAAGGGGGACAGCAGGCCTCCTGGCCCAGGGTCAGGGCAGGACTCTGGCTCATGGCTGAGCAAGGAGGCAGAAGGGACCTGATTCCCTGTTGTTCCCACCATTCTCTAACGCTCTTCCCTTCTTGCCCAGATGCCAGCCAGGATATCACGGCGAGAGATGTCATGGACTCTCGCTCCCTGTGGAGCATCCTCCCAGCACGTATGACCACACGACGGCCCTGGCCGTTGTTGCCGTGGTCCTGTCCTCCCTGTGTCTCGTTATTATCGCAGCTCTGTTGATGCTGAGGTGAGCAGTGTGGGGACTACTCTGCCAGAGCCACCCCCAGGGAGGGCTCAGGGCAGGCAGTGAGGGCAGGGGCCACTCCGTGCTCTGAACCTCTCTTGGCTTGGCCTTCCAGGTGCCACAAAAGGGGTGTCTACGATGTAGAAAACGAAGAGAAAATCAAGCTGGGCATCACTGTAAACCACTGATGATGCCAGGCGCCAGCGAGGTAAGGCTTACCATGAGGTGAGGGTACTGCTGGGCATTGGGATGCTCTGCTTGCTTGTTATAATTTCTTCAGCATGGGGAGAGCACCTTGTCCTGGCTCACAAATCCTGCATCGGAGCCGGGCAACACTCGGAGGCTGGGGAAACAGTTAGCAGGATTTGGCCCAAGAACCCCCGTGGCTGAGACCCAGAGTGCCCTGCTTGGCTCCAGCCCATCCTTTCCTGTCCCTTTCTCCCCTCCCTCTTAGAGCCCCTCACATGCCCCTGGCTCACATGGGCAAAAAGCGCTTCCTCTTTGCTCCCACTTGCAGCCTGTGTTTTACCTGCTCCCGCATCCTGCCCTGCAGTGGGGCAGGGGCCGGTGCTGTCACCTTGGGTCGCTGGGCTACTCCGCCCTGAGGACAGCCACACAGCAGGGCGCCCGTGTGCTGCACAGCCCACAGGTTTCCCCTCACTCGGCCAAACGCTGACATGGAGCATGTGGTGCTGCTTTGGGCTAGGCAGGCAGCGTTCAGGATGGTGTTTCTATCTGCCGCTGCAATGGGACTTGCACTGAGCTCCCCTTTGGGGAAGGAGGCTTTGGCACAAGATTGGCATTGCTGTCCCTGACCTGGGGGGAGGAGAAAGATGCATTAACAGGGGAGGAAACCAATGAGGTAGGAAATGTTCGTGGTCCCTGGAAAGGGAGCCCTGGGGAGAAAGAGCTGTGTGGTGGTTCGCCCGGCTCTGGCCTGGCACGCGGCCGGGGAACCAGCCCATACGAGGTGTCAAGGACCTCTGGGGGCTGCAGCAGCACCGAGGTTGCCCCTGGGCCAGATGTGGCCGCCGGATGCGCTCAGCGCCATGGCCAGCAGTGCCCAAGGCTGCCCGTGCGTGCTGCCACCAAACCAACCCGCACCACTCTCGTTGCAGGAGTGGGCCCAGGAGCAGTTCTACCTCCCGGAGGACACAGGCATGGGGCCAGTGCCGCCCTGCAGCGCAGGCAGCTTGCGGAGCGGCCGGAGGCGGTGGCACCGCAGCGGGACGTGGGGCCGCGTGGGGGCCCCTCCACGTCGGCTCCAGCTGTGGGGCTGTGGGGGCTCCGTGCACGGGCTGGAGGCGCTGCCGCCACCACAGTGCCCAGCAAGCAACTAACTGTGAAAGGGCCAGGAGAGCAGGCCGGGGGCTTCCGTAGATGCAGGGGGAGGGGGGTAACAGCTATTTAACAAGATATTTTTCATTTTAAATTATATATTTATTTTAGATAAACTGTACATAGTATTTATATTTATTAGAGGTCTGGCCCTGCAACCCTCATGTAGGACAAGACAGGGTCAGACCTCCCTTATTTTTTAAGTGCAATGTAATATTCTAATAAATAACACTTTGTTACGAACTTTCAGGCTGTTAAATTGATTTAATGGTGGGGATGGAAAGGAGCTGCATCTCTGCAAATGGTTACAACCGGTCTTCCTTAGTGGGGTATCTCAAAGATCTTGAGGAAATAGTGGTATAACCCCAGAGCAAGCTGTGAGGCTGCTGCATCGGCCAGGATCTTCCCTGCAAGCGCTGCTCCAGGCCGGCTTGGGCTTGGTGCCCAGCGTGAGATATAAATAACCCCCAACCTGCTCGTGTTTCTTCTTCCAAGAGCTTCCCCGGGGGGGGAGCCAAGACTGCTGTGAGCTGAGGGCTCTAGCAGCGAGCCTCAAAGTGGGGAAAACTGGCTGCCTCCCTGCAGGAAATCTGCTTTCCTCCAGCCTGTTTCACTCTAGTAGATGTCAGGCTCTGCTAGCACTTTCCACTCATGTTCCTACAATTTGCCCTGGAGCAGGGGAAGTGAGTAGTTTGTGGAGCTTTTTGGACTAATTTGGCCAAAATTTAGCTCTGGCAAGGCATAAAATAAGCCTTACAGTCCTGGGCTGCCTGTGGGAGGGGATGCCTAGGAAGTGAGCTTATTAGCTCATTCCTCTGGAGCAGCCAACAAGTTTTAATGTAGCCAAACCTGGGGCGTGGGAAGGGGGATGAGGGAACAGCTTGGCTGCCTGGTGCTTTCCAAGATGGCTGGCCTGACGTACGTGGCCACAGCGGAAGGGGAGCCTGGGGGAATGCAAGGGACTCTGCATCTTATCACCTGGCGAGCAACAGCCCCGGGCTGCTGTGGGGGCCCAAACCAGAGCTGGGAAAGCAGCTTCGTGGCAGTGCTGGGGGTGAGCCCAGAGCACAGCGCTGCAGGAGGGCTGCGTCAACCGGCCGCTCTGGACTTCGGCCCTTGGAATATTTGTTAAGCAAACAGCGCCCGCGGTCACTGCGCTGACGGCCAGGCCCCTGCGCTGCTGCGGCTGCTGTGGAGCTGTTGGCGCTGCAGAGCCGGGGTCTCCCCGAGGTCCTTCCTGCCTTTCCTTGTAGCCAGCTCTGCTTGGCCCAGGGCTCTGCCCCTCCAGGCACTGGAAGTGGTGGTACTGCGGGTGTGTTCTGCAGAGAGCTGGCAGGTTTATGCTGCTTTTTGCTCCAGTGGGAGGCTTGGGAGCAAGCGTGAGAGCCTTTGCAAAGCCCAGTGAGGAGCTGGCTGGATCCATGAGGTGGCTGCTCCTGCTTGTGCAGGCTGGGAGGAGAGGCATCTCCTCTCCTGCAGCGCAAGGAAGGTGTGATACCCACCACGGGGCCCACAGGAGCTTCTGCCTCCTCAGGTGCAGAGCCAGGAGCAGAGAGAGGGAAAAAATGCCCCTTCCATGTCCCTGGCCAGCCCATTTCCCAGCTCTTAACCCATCAGGCCCGTCCGCTCCAGCTCCCTGCTGTGTCCCCTTCTCCTTCGCAAAGGGCAGAGCCCTCCCCAGAGTGACACTTAGAGCTGAGAAACCTCCAAAGCATCAACCTGAGATTTAATTTAAATGTTTAACTCAATTCCTCCTGCTGCCCCAGCGCTTGCCCTCAGCCACGCTTTCAGCCATCACAGCACAACCACATCTGGATGCAGGGGGGACATCGTGACCAGGGTGAGGGAAGATGCTGTGGCCCTGCAGGGACAGGTTGGGATGTGCCACCCCACAGGGTGTGAGATGAGGCCACCAAAGGAAACCTCCAAAATTCACTGAACCGTCTCCACTGCCTGTCTCTCAACACAGACGGCAGCAACCCCGCACGCAATCCTGTCCAGCTATTTTTCTTTCTGACTGATGTTTTTGACCTTGATGTGCTCCTCAACCAAGCAGGGCTCACCCTGAGCTGCAGATGGGCTTTGCTGGTGAGCATGATGAACCGCGCTGCTGTGTGGGTCTGTTGCTGCAGCAGGAAGGGAGGCACAAGACCCCCCTAGGCACACTTGGCGCGAGCACAGCACAATACCCCATCATGCGCCAGCCCTCATGGCACTGTCCACTTTCCAGTGAGGCTCGTCTAGGATCCAGGTTGCCTTAGGACTCAGCAGATCCACTCTTTCTCAGGGCCACAGGGATGCTCACACCCGGCCATCGCTTGTTAGTCACATGTGCCCATTCTGGTGCTGCTTGTACCCAGCCCGGTGGGGGAGCACTGGGTTGTGCCTCGCTCCAGCACAGATTCTTCTGCCTGCATCCGCCTGGAGATATTTCCAGACTCGGCCTGCTCAGGATCTCCTCCCATGACATTGTCTCTCCTGACACATCTTCATGTCAGTGGATGCTTCCAGCTCTTTTTCCCTGCTGAATGGCTGCACGCTGAGGGCAGGAGGAGGCTGCTTGGGTGACAGGCGAGTGCAGTGCCGCAGATCTCCCTGTGTGAGCTTCGCGGGCAGCGGCGCTGGCAGCACCACGTGCAGGCGGCTATGACCCCTCCAAAGAGCTTGGAGATGAATAGAAAGGCTGAGCAGCTCTGGGGGTGACAGCAGCGGGCCCCACGCTTCACGGCACCCGCGGGACATACCAAGGGGGGAGCTGGTCGCTGTGCGGTGGCACTAGCCCTGCTCCGGTCACCGCCCGGGGGGCACCATTGTTCCCTCCCGCCTCCTCAGGCCTTTGTGCTCTAAACTGCTGCTGACTCAGGCGCTAGTGTCCGCACTCCCCCAGGAGGCCAGGCCACCCTTGGATAGAGTTGGTCACTACAACTTTTCCTGCTATTCAGTGCAGGGTTTCCCTTTTCTCTGCAGGAAGCTGGACATGCCGGGATCTGCAGGGCAGAGCAGTGGGAGGAACTGGGCTCCAACAGCCACCAGCACTTCCATAGCTGGAGGTCTCAGGCAAGGGGATCAAAGAGAAATATCTCCACTAAGGGGTGTTGAACCTGTTCAGAGCCCATGCGGCTCCTCAGTGCACAGGACAAGATCCACATTTGGGGCAGCTGCAGCAGGCTGCAGGAGGGACCCTGGTCCCTAAGGTTGGATCTTGCACTCTGCTTTGAACAAGGAGGGTCCCTCTCATCTGTCCCTGGAGAATGACATGAAGGTATTTTAATTTTGCCGCACTCCCTGGCAGAGGCTTCTCACCGCCTCACCATGACCTCATCCTTCTCCCAGCCCTGCTGGGCAACCTCCAAGGAAAACTCTGGGACTGGGGGAGTGACGGTGATTCCCGAGCAGTGCCCGCGGAGTCAGTCAGGCCGCGTAGGCTGGGGGCTCCGGCAGCTGGAAGTTTTCGGGCAGGAGGCACCGTGCTGCCGCCCCAGTGCGGACGAGCAGTGGGTTCCCCCGCGCCACCGCAGCGCGAGGCTGCTCCCAGCGCCCCAGGCTCCTCGGCCTCCCCCACAGCTCCTAATTGGATTCCAGGCCGCGGGGCACTCTTCGCCCTGGCTGCCCTGTGCCCTTACATGCCTCCTGCTTTCACTGCTGAAGCAGCTACATTTCTGCGGGGGTGAAGGCCAGCCCTTCCCTCTACAGTCTCAGTGCCTGTCTGGACGAGAGGGCTGTGTCTGGCTGCCAGGTATTATTAATAAAGCAGCAGCCCAGCTCTAGTTTTAGCTACCGCTGCTGCTTTCTGATCGGTGCCTTGTGGTCCCCTGCCTTCGGGATACTCTCCCAGCTCCAGGGCCCTTCCTGCTCTGTTATGCAGCCGGCAGCACATTCCCCGCTTCACACCAGTCAGTGGCTTCACGCCGCTGACATGCACCAAAGGCCGATGCTGCAGCTCCTCATTTAACCAAGCAGCTAACCTGGCACTGCACTAAGTGCCGGGTTAGCAGAGCTAGACCCACTGGGTAATGTGCCAGACCCTGGCTGCACCCCTGCAATGCGACCACGTGTTGGCACTTGTGCTGCTCGTATCGCCCCCCCCCGTGTGCTGCACCCGGCAGAGCGGGCAGGGCCGTGCACCCACCCCCATCCCTGCCGTGTCCCCATCACGGCGCCCTCCTTGCGGCCGGGACGCGACTCCGCGGGCAGCGCCGCATCGGGGGGCACCCGCGGGGCCGCTCGGTGGGTGGCGGCTGTGTGCGCCCTTCCCAGCCCCCCGGGGCTGCCATCTCCGCGCAGGGACCCTCTGCGGGAAGGGCAGCTCCGCCCGCCCCTGCAGGGCGCCCCGCGTCCCCCAAGGCCCCGTCTCGCCCCGTCGCGGGGACCCGCGCGGGCACCTGGGGACACGGGGTCACCCCGCACCACCCGCTCCGGCCTTCCCGTTCCAGCCCCCTCCCCGCGCATGCGCACGGCGGCTCCCGCGCTCACACCAGCTCCTCCGCGCAGGCGCCGCGGCCAGGCAAGATGGCGGCGCCCGTGGACCTGGAGCTGAAGAAGGTAGCGGCGCCTCCCGGGCCTGTGAGGGCTGGGAGACGGTCCCGTCCCCCGTCCCCCGTCCCCCCGGGTCCCGCTGCCGGGCGGGCTCCTCTGAGCGCCACCGCTGTCGCCCCACAGGCGTTCGCGGAGCTGCAGGCCAAGGTGGCGGACACGCAGCAGAAGGCGAAGCTGGCCGACCTGCAGATCGAGCAGCTGGGCAGGAGCAAGAAGCACGCGCACCTCACGGACACCGAGATCATGGCGCTGCTGGACGGCACCCGCATGTACGAGGGCGTCGGCAGGATGTGAGTGTCGGCCGCGCCGCGGCCCCAGGAGCTTCGGTGCTGCATCGTGTCCCTCCTGGGGAGGGGGTGCTGGCTGCTTCTCCCCACGTTCACTCTTTCCAGTTTATGTCCCTGTTTGCGCTTGCTGTTCCAGTGGTCTTGCTGGGATGTGCCCCTGTGGCCCAGAAAGCCAATGGGCTCCTGGCTGCACCAGGAGAAGCGTTGGCAGCAGGCCAGGGAGGGAATCCTGCCCCTCTGCTCAGCTCTGGGGAGGCACCTGGAGGAGTGGGGGCAACTGTGGGCTCCCCAGGGCAAGGGGGATGTGGAGTTTCTAGAGAGGGTCAAGTGTAGAACAACAAAGATGATGAAGGGACTGGAGCATCTATCGTGTTTGGAAAGACCAAGCGAGCTGGGCCTGTTTAGTCTGGAGAAGACTGAGAGGAGATTTGATCAATGTTTTCAAGTACCCGGAGAGAATGTCAGGAGGATGGGACCAGGCTCTTCTTGGTGGTGGCCGGTAATGGGTGCAAGTTGAACCACAGGAGGTTCTGTCTCCATGCGAGGAAGAACTTCTCTTCTTTGCTGTGATGTGACAGAGCCCTGGCACAGGCTGCCCAGAGAGGCTGTGGAGGCTCCTTTTTTGGAGATCTTCCAAACCTGCCTGGATGCCACCCTGTGCTCTGGGTGTCCCTGCTGGAGCAAGGGGTTGGACTGGGTAATCTCTAGGGTTCCCTTCCAACCTCAACCATTCTGGAATTCTGTGAATTCAGGGAGGCCCCTAGGACTTCATGTTTTGGGATCAGGTACCAGCAGCCTTTGAGAAGGGCTGTTGCAGCTTTCATTGCTTCTTTATGTGCTTATGCTTGTCGGCTTTGCACACTGCCTTTGTGGTCTCCTTTGATCCGTCTGGGTCTTTTCTAAGCTGGCTTAGTGGAACAGGATTCTCTCAACAAACCACTTGTGTTTGCAAGAAGACCACAAACCTGCCCAGCCGTTTGTGAAGGAACAATGCACCGTTCTGATTGCAGTTTATGTCTAAAACCCACAAAAAAAGCCGTGCTCTTACGTAGTGCGTGTGCTCAGGGCTTGGCTTGCGCAAGTGTTCTGCAGAAATGGGCCTTGCTTATCCTGTGAGTGTCAGGGCTTGCTTTGCCCAGACTCTTTAAGGAGCACGATGCTCATTTACAGTTCCAGTCCATCTGTGAAAAAACAGAACAACTTTGTTGTGTTGGATGGTTCTCAGAACACCTTGGACCAGAATTGGTGTGGTGTTTGGCTCCAGCAGCCTATAGCTGCTATAGCCTGTTTGGCTTCAGCAGCTCCTATGGAAGACCCCACAAAGGGGTTTGAGAAGCTGCTGGTGCCTGTTGGCCATGTGGACCTCATGCTGCCTTTCTGCAAGACTCTGATTTTTTCTGCTGTGTTGTGAGATGAGCAACAGCGGTGACTCTGCTTAGCTTGCGATGTGGTTTGGGGAATCCTGAATCGGAGGCAGCCGCTGCCCAAAGTGGTGGTTGTGGCCGCATCTTCCCCAGCTGCGTTTCCCCCAGCTTGTCTGTGTTGGAGCGGGTGATCACACAGCCATGCGGTGCTGTTGGTCAGCTTGCTGATTCAGACGACAATTAATTCACCAAAAATGCCCTGGTCTGCCTTCTATCTGCCCACACCATGTCCAGATTCAGTCTTTGGGGTTGGCAATGGTCTGTTGGTTGGTTTTCAGATGAGACCAATGGAAAAACAAAATGACCTGCTGGCTTGCAGAGCCCTTCAGCATAGGGTGTCCTTCTGCCTGGCGTTGTGTGGCTCCCGGAATACAAATTTGCATGCTGTTGAATCAGATGTTAGCTTTATATAGGGTGTTAGCAACTGCTACATCCAAAATAAAGAGGTTTTGTCCCCTTTCAAGAGGTGGCCTGTTTTGGTTTGGTTCTGCTTTTATTTACTTATATATTGTGCCTTTGGAGAGTCACAGATCAGACAAACGGAGAGCAGAAGATAATTTTCGAAGGTTAGCAATATATTTTGTTTTGTTTTGTTTTTATCTTAAAGCTAAGTACTTCTGTATGGAGAAATCTCACAAGATCATTTAAAGGAATTTATCAATCTTTAAGATAAACTGAAGTAGTTTTGCTTGCAAGTGACACGCGAGTGGCAAATGGTATCGGTTCCTCTACTAGCTGAAGCCTGTCGTGTCGGTTTCTATTTCTCCACTGAGGAGCCACCTTCCTCCTTTGCTTCCTAAGCCCTGACCTGTTCTGTGCGCGCTGGAGCTCTGCAGTGCCTGTCCCTTGGGAGCTGCGTGTTGCTGTGTTGCTCCTTGGCAGACAGGCTGGTGCAGGCCAGTATTTTGTCTTATGACAGTATCTAAAGGCTGGACTCTTCATAGGTTTTGTTGTGCCCATCTCTGTGCAAATGCAGTTTAAGAAAATGCTCGTGCTCTAAATCTTGGTCTTTGTTGAGGGATCTCCCTCTTCCTGTCATGGTATTTGAGTTTTGCTTGTTCTACCCATGGACCTGAGAGCTGCCCTGCAAATTGGTGTTGGGTGCTGGTGAGCTACAAGTCATCCTAGTCTCCGCTCCGGCAGTGGTAGCTTGGGGTGTGTTCATGCTGGAATCGTTACTTTTTATGGAATCGGACACTGATCTCTGTGGAAGCGGAGGGACTGAGGGAGGGTGTGCTGTGCTGCAGCCCGGGATGCAGTTTGCTGAGGTTGCTGCTCACGTCTGCACTGCGTGGACAGCAGTTCGGAGCGTCCTGCTCTCCGTACCCTGAGTCCGTTTCCTTTCTGAGGAGCTTTCTCTACCCCATGGGGGAACGCAAGAGTCCCTCCGTCACTCCCTTCTCGTTCGTTCTGCCTTGTAGTTTGTGTAACACAAAGTGACCAGCCGGCTCTGCTGGCTTCCACATGCGGTGCTCAGTTTACTTTTACTATAGCTATTTTTGGCTCAGTGTAAGAAATGTCAATGTCTCATAGTACGAGACGCTCAATTGCTGTGTACTGTACATATGGGAGGTGCTGGCATCTTGCCAAATACATTTCAGTTCTGTTACTTCATACCCTTTTGAAAGGTCTGTTACGTAGCCTGAGACAACTATGTTGTAGCCTGAGATGCTGTGTTGGACTCGTGCTGCTTAAGCTGTCTGTGAACTGATATCATCTCGTTGCTTTGGGAACTATGCTGAAAGTTTGAGCTTCAGAATTCTGTCTGAATATTTGAGACCTTTCCTTTTATGTTCTTCTAACCTGTAAATAACCGTCTTGTCCAGGTTGTGGACGAGAACACGAGACACTCACACTAGACAGAGTGAGAAGAGCATGGCGGATTTTCTTGCTTTGGGATGCCAAAATGGGTACTGAGTTTTGGACTGATATTGCTTTATCATCAGTTTGGTTCTGCAATCAAGGGAAAAATACTTAAGAAAATGAGGCTAAAAAGTAAAAACCAAGCAAATAGTGTAGGACAACTTCATTCTCAAGGTTTTCTGTGGGGACAGTGGTAGTAATCTGATTTTGACAAGTTATTTTAAGAGCAGATTTGAAGGTATTTCTAATTTCAGTGTGGCTCTTGGTTTTTTTTTGAAAACAAGACACAATAATTCACTGCAAGTTCACTATCCTTCACCCCTGAAGTCTGCAGTCACGATCCCCAGTGCACTCTTGCCATGACACTCTTTATGCAGCTGCAATGGTTGCAAGGCAGGGTTTTTAAATGAAGAGAGTGGCTCTTGGATTCCCCCAGCACAGCGCGTGCAGACCATGGGGGCTGCCCCAGCTTCCCACTCCCATTGCAGATCTCCTCCAAACCTGCAGGTTGAGGAGGTCTGCCTGGAGGGCAACCCCTCCAGTACCTGCTCCCAGGCCCTGGCTTTGCGCCGAGCTTTGCACGGAGCCTGGCTGCCAACAAGCAGACAGTGCTGTGCGTTGGAATGAACCTCAGGACAAACATGCTGAAAGCGGCCACTCGTGGTCTGAGCAAGTGCTTGGGGTGGCAGGGTCTGTTCAGGAAGGTGACGCTCACACGTAGGTGCGGAAGGCAACTGTGCAGTTGTCTTTAACATGAGTAGTGACATGTGTGGGAGCAGGGGCCATCCTTTCACTGGACAGTCTCTGTTTTGAGAGAGCAAATACAGAATTTGCCAGTGGGCTGTAGTTAGCAACTGAAAATAGTGGAATGTTAAGAGTGCCTTGACTGCCTCGTTCTGTTTCAGGCTCAGAAAAGGAGCTTGTGGTGGACGCAGACTTCATTCCAACTTCATGTACTCTGGTTTCCCACATGCACTTGTTTCCCTGCTCCCACACTACACATAGATCTTATCCCTGCCCTCCTGGGCTGCTTGATTGGAATCTCTTGGATATCTCCATCCAGTTATAGCTTCCTGCCTTGCTGGTCTAAATAGTTTCTCCATGAAGTATTTGCTTTTCAGAGAAGAAGAGTTTGCCGTGGCAATCTGAAACTTAATATACAAGCTGAATAAGGCCTAGTTCTTGGAAATACTTGTGTTTATTTAAAAAAAATGCTGATCGAATGTATAAGCAGCAGAAAAAAAAAGCCTTACAATGACAAATAATAGCTAATTGGAAAAATGGGAGAAGTAGGTGCTTTTACTCAGCCCTACTTAAAATAAACGTGGGGGTTCAACACTGCTGCTCACTTCTTGCGCGTTGTGGTAGGAGTTGGTGAATCACCTGCTGCAGCTTTCCTCATGCTTGTCCATCTTGCCCAGAGCCATCTAGTTCTTCGGGAACATATTCTTGGGGATTTCAGGGTGCCATGCAAATACATCTGCCCCCTTGCTCTGTGTATCGCTGCCTTCCTCATTGCAAAGGACTCAGGAGACACCGAAGAAGGAACTACCTGAGTAAATGGTTAAAATAAAAACCAAGGAGAAGTGGATCGGAACACGAGATAAATTTCTCTTGCAAACTGCCATAGTGGCTAAAATACAATTTGTTCCTTGGGTGTGTGATTTACATGTGTTATAGATTTTGTGGAGCTTGAAATGTCCCTGCTACTGTGGCTCTAAGTGCCATGTGACTTGGCAAAAAAGTGTCTTATTTCAAAAGTTGTCTTAAAATGTAACTTTGCTATTCTGAAACTACCAGGAACTTGTAGCTGTTTTGAACCTTCCTCTGCTCCCCAAAGGAAGTGTTGAAATCGGGCATTAGAACCCATGGGAAATGCTTGGTGTGGGGGCATTCTTTTCAGACCATAGGAATGTTCCTCTGGTTTGTCACGGGCACTTAAATTTGTTGTCCAGCGGCAGGGCCGGTCACCCAGGGCACTGGAGCAAAGGGGTTGCGGAGAGCTGCGGGGCTGCTCGGGGAGGCCCTCACCAACGGTACCGGGATGTGTGTGTGACCCTCCTGGGGAGACAGCGGGACCCCTTCTCACTCTGATATGCACATGCAAGCATAAAATATAAAACTTGTTATGTGGAACAGCCTCAATACATGTGGAAAAGACCTGGGCATCTTCTGACAGTACTTCATGCTCTAACTGCTTTTCAAGACCCAGCTGCATGCTCAAAATCAGGAGGAAGAGGATTTAAGTCATGTCTCCTGCATTAAAATGCTGACGTAATGTGTGAGGAAGCCAGTGCTTCACGGTGAGGAGAATGCCATTTTACACAAGCATAATGCTGAGATTTGAGAACCCAAGTGCTTAATTCAGGAATGCTGCAACTACTGCCTCCCCGCATTCCCCCTTCCCTCCCCAGCTATTTGCTGAATTCACAGAATGTGTCAGCAGTAGAAAAAAATAGGCATACTGGGAAGAAATGATGTGCTAAGACAATGTCTAGGGCTTTTTTGGTCAACAAATGCTAATTCTAGAAAGTTTGTTCTTGGCAATTAAAGCAATCACGCTGCTGTTTCCTAATGCTGGCTGATTTAACTCCACTGCACTCGTGCTGTTGCAGAGATCTGCCCTCCCTTGGGCAGGTTGTTGGTGAAGGATGTTCTGCCCAGAACATCTAATCTAAGTCCCAGTTCTGCAATGTTTCTGTGCCACTTCTTCAGTAATTACTGCAAAGTTCACCTTCCTGATCACAGCAGAATTACAGAAGATTGATATTTCATTTCTTTTAAATAATAAGAGACAAAAGTGCCCTTAGGATTGCTTAACCAGGTGTTCAGGCTGACGACTGCTTCCCAGCTTTCTCCTGATCCCTATCCACTTGCGGGGGGTGTGTGCACATAAGTGTATGTGTGTTTATATGTGTGCACGTGAGTCAGGGTGTGTGTGCAAGTACGTATTTTTTTCTTTTTTTTTTTTTTTTGAGCTGTTATTCCTTAGGAACTGTGGCTAATTCTTGGAAATACTGGAGACTCCAGCACTGAATCTTGAGTTCCTCTTACCAGAATTATTTTTGTTTTCTTCAGCTTTCAACTTTCAGGTTCACTGCAAAACCAGCTGCAAAAATCCCTCAGAAGTGCATGGCCTGGAGGCATGCTGTAGTTATTTGGCTTTCCTTAAACTACTACATAGGAAAAGTTACAATAATTAAAATGAAAACAAAAGAGAAAGGTGCTGGAGACAGGATGAGGAAAATCTACTCAGGTAGCTTTCATGTTAGTGAACTGTAGGGAAGTCAAGAATAACAAGAAAAACTTTTTCAAATACATAAACAACAAAAGGAAGATTAGGGGAAACGTGGGT
>JAWLRI010000221.1:600937-611040 GCA_034781795.1 Crypturellus tataupa | reverse complement strand
TGCAGGGGGGTTGGACTAGATGACCTCTAGAGGTCCCTTCCAACCTTAGGCATTCTATGATTCTATGATTCTATAACTGTAGTTGTTTGCACTGCTTTTCTTGCATGCTTTAATCCCAAATGTTGGTTATTCTTGGGTAATAAAGAGGAGACACTTGCTGTTTTTTTTTTTTTTTTTTTATTTTAATTCTATTTATCTTGACTGGTACTTCAGAAAGAACTGCTGATGCCCTTTAAAAGCTGGCTACCATAACTGTTTCATTCTTTTGGGTTGCCTTATATTTAGTACAAACTTAAGATGGATATTCCTGCTTTTTTTCTCTCTCTCTCTCTTTTTTTTTTTTTTTAAAGAGCAAGCTATGAACAATGGTATAAATCTACCATCTAGTTAAGTGTCTGGCAATGCAGAGGCTGCCGTTCGCGAGTGTGTTGCTATCTTGGTTTGGGGTAATGCAATCTGCAGGCGCTGCTGCCAGATTCCCCCTCCCCAAAACGAGCGCAGCCCCATGTAAACATGGGCGGGGGTCAGAGCAGCCCGGGGGACTTCTGGGGAAGGGAATGTTTTCAGGCCAAAAATATGTGTGTTTTTGTGCTTTTCCTCTAGCTCCTCGTGGTAAACAGGTTTGTGGCTTGCACATCTTCATCTGAGTAAAAACTGTCCTTGCTGGAGCCTTGTTAAGCCTCCATTTGGCCCATTTCTGTGCTACCCACTGCAGTGCTGCGAGCATGGGCTGGCGTCTGCTCTGGGCACAGGGATTCCTGCCTGTGGAGACCCCCCTTCCCCAGTGTGTCCTCAACCTGCTCCATGGGCATCGCGGAAACAGCCATGAACGGTGCCTCCGCAGACACTCTTGTGTATAATCTTCCCAGTATAGGCTGGAGGATTTGTTTTGCTTTAAGGTATGTGCTATTCGGGAGGGAAAAATAGTTACGTTTGGCTATATCGGGAATGTCCCAGCCGGACCACTGGCCACAAAAATAAAAGCAAGGGTTGGAATGGTCTCAACTAACGCACTCCAAGGGAGCTGCTTCACAAGGCTCTGCAAAGGGACATGATCTGTTGAAAGAGAAATTCAAAATTGGGCTGAAAAATATGAAACCCTTCTGCATGAAGGCTGGCAGCACAAATTCTACTTAGTCATGATGTTTTATATATATATATATATATATATATATATATATATATACACATACATATATATATATATAGCTTGTTTGTCTTGCTTGGAATGGGGTAATTGAGCTAGGATGCCTGAAGCTGGAATTTGCTGGGTGTATCAGCAGTGCCTGGCCCGAAGGACATCATTTTTAGCAGGACCCCAGGAGCCCCCAGGGACTTCTTGGTGCTCACAGTCCCGGAGAGGCAGCTCCTGCTCCGGCCGGGCTCCGCCGCCCAGGATCGGCCTGCAGGAAGCCTCTCTTCCATTGGCTTTGAGCCCTGCTTAAAATGCAGTAATCCCCTCCTGAGCACCCGCAAAGCTTGCAGAGCAGTGCAAGTTCAGAATTAAAAAGCATCTTTAAATAGATAAGGGCATGACTGGGCTTAGCTGAACTTTTCACGTGCAGTCGTCCAATATAAATGCTTGGCTTCAAGAAGCAATGTATAGAATTTAAATGGCTGTGCTGTGTTAACACTAAGTGGTGATTATTTTTAACTATAAAAATGTGCTAAAAGAATAGTAAGACTTTGTACAGAGGTATTAGTTTTTCTTTTCAGTGTCTTAATTTGCTCTTCTGTATGAGGTTTCCCAAACTCCGCGGTCTGTAAAGCTGAAGTTACTGTAACCCTCGTGTGAACAGAGTGGACATTCAGATTTGTAATTCATCATCATTCTGGAAAAATAATACTGGGGTTTTCCCTTCTGTAGAACTGTAGCTCCCTGTCAGGCAGGGGCCACGCGTTAACATGGGGCAGTAGAAAAGTGGGGATCTCCGGGGTACCTGCGGATGCCAGTGGATCCAGGTTGTCACTTCAGGACGTGGAAGCTATGAAGCTTCCCAAAGGAACAGTACCAAATTATATGTAAAGCTGCTGGCAAACTGTCTTTGCTCTTCTCCTCTAAGCCATCGTAGGAGGGGGAAGGCGGGTAAAGTGCTGGTTTGGAGACTGATGCCTAACGCTGAAAGTTGCAGCTGTAAAAAGTAAAGATGTTGAAGTCGCAAGCAATGAAAATAGGGACTTCTGGTGGAAAAATCTTTAATTATGGGCTTCACTGCGACCCCGCCTGTAATAACCGTCATGTCATAGTGTATAGGCTGACTTGTGCTGAACAAGTATCTCCATAACCTCATTTCTTGGGAGACAAATGCTTCAATATCTAATATTATGCTTTAAAGTCAAATAAACAGTACATTCTGGCATAAACATCTTGAGTATGGAATTACTTACCCTTGGCAAGCATCACCTGGCGGATGGGTACGTGTGATAGGAGGAGCAGGCGGAGGACGCGGTTATACCACTGCCAGCTAGGGCAGCTAGAGCCTGAGGGCCCCTTCGGCTGGGCTGTATAAATATTTAGCAAATGGGGCACCAGATCTAGAAACGTAATGTGGGGAAGGGGTCAGAGATATTTTCAGAAGGAAACGAGCAACTCGTCTCCTAAAGACAGTGTATGCCACTTCCTTGTCTTAGTGGAATAAAACATCTGGTGTGGAGCTAGCAGCGGGTGCAGGGAATAAAATAGAAACAAGTGGGAATATTTAGAGTGAGGTTTCTCTTTCAGTTCCCTCAGACTCTTGTTTTGGTTCTTCCCAGCTCAGGAGCAGCCGCCGTTGGGAGGCTGCAGTGTGCAGATGCAGTTGGAAAACACTCTAGTGCCTTAAAGAACTACCTTTGTAGTTCTTTTGGCTGGACGCTGCTGTCCTGGAGGAGCCCGTTCTTTGTAACCCACTTTTCACTGCTCTGTTTGGGGTTTTCACTTCTGTACCTCTGTGTGGGGTATCGAGAGCGGAGCAAATAGTTGCCCTGCTGTTATTCACCACTGCTTTTTAAGCGAGTGACCACTGAGACTTGGCGAATCCCTCTATTACGAGCCACATATTTCTGGTGTTATTTAACAGCAGTGCAAACAGCCCTCCTGTTGAGAAGGGACTGTTACCAGGCTTGGCAATTCATGTGGTTGTCAACATTTTTCTCCTGCTTCATTGCGTCCTGTTTGATGGTCTACATTAGTATTGTGTGCTGCAAATTTTCTGTCCCCCTTTAAGAAAAGCTTTGTTGCTGAGGGAGGAGACAAGGGAGCCCAGTGCTCATAAAGCAAATCTTTTCCCGGATAACTTTATTTTTCCTTTGTCTTCCCCAGACTCTGGGTATTTAGTCAGTCCGGCTGAGCGTATGAACTCCCAGAGCTCGATGCCTCCTGCAGTGGCCTCTGGAGCATTGGCCAAGCAGTCAGTTGAGTAACTCTTTGGTGCTGCCCAAGGACTTCGTCTCTGTTGTATAATCACCACATAAAAAGACCAGTCAACTTCGCAGAGCAGCGCGTGGGCCTGGGGCCCTGTGCTCCTGCTTGTCCGAGCTGAGGACCAGCTTTCACTCCGTGGTTCCCCCTGGTGAGCAAGCATCTCGGGTGAAAATATTCCCGCTCCAGGCAGGA
Organism: Crypturellus tataupa; assembly: GCA_034781795.1. Classification (NCBI taxonomy): domain Eukaryota; kingdom Metazoa; phylum Chordata; class Aves; order Tinamiformes; family Tinamidae; genus Crypturellus; species Crypturellus tataupa. The sequence goes on along the minus strand of JAWLRI010000221.1, from coordinate 607,445 downwards.
TTTGGAGTTCAAAACCCACTGTAGCTCTTTCATGAGCTTAAAAAAACTTGCAGACAAAATAACTGAGCTTGGGAAAAACAATATGGCAGAATGATAGCGCCTTCCCACGTCTGTGAGGGAGGAAGAAAACAGTCTGTTTGCCTTTTTTATAGTCAAATTAATTGAAATAATGAAATGCAGATAAACCAAACTCTGACTTATTACAAATGCCCTGTGACAAATGAGATGGGCTTCTACTCTTCCCCATCCTTGCTATAAACCATGCATTTTCTTAGGTCAAAAACTTTGACCAAGGTCTTGAAGGGTCCAGGATCATAGACCTATTATGGCTGGAAAAGCCCTTCAAGATGACCAAATCCAAGTGCAAACCCATCGCCTCCACCCATCGTGTCCCAAGCTGGAGGCCGGAACGCTGTCCCTAGCAGGTTGCAGAGTGAGGCCATGTGTTGGATTAGCTGGATGCGGTTTAGAGATTCGCCCTTGGAAAAGTGCAGCTGCGAGGCTGGGCGCTTGGCAATCCCGTGGCAGGAAATGAACGCGGGTGTCTCGAAGCTGCTCTGATGCAAACCTGGCGCGGGGACATCCGATCCGCTCCCGCGCCAGCCAGGCGCTGCCACCCGCCCGGATCGTGTGGGGGCTGCAGTGCTTGTGCCAGGCTGCCCACAGGAGTCTCTCGCTGCTGACTTCAGCCCTCCGTTTTTGACTTTGCTACCGCGTGGCTGGGAGAGCAGTGCGGAAGGGTGGGAGGATATTTTCCCAGATGGCTGCTGTTGACATTTGCAGAATAGAAGTTAAGTCAGCGACTTATTCGTTCCAAGTGCCCTCATGTCCCTGAGCCTTTGGAGATCCCTCTGTGCCATGCAGATCATCAGAGACTTCTCAAGTTATAGGGAGGGAAAAGGAAAATTGATCTAAATTGGGCCAATTTTTAATGCCATTTTTTCGGTTTGAGGGTGCCTGTGAAACCCAGATTGTCAATTCTGCTCTATGACTTGGGGAAGCAAATGGGAAGGTCCTGGAGAGCCATTCCCTTCTCCAATTTGAGAGGAAGGGATTGAAGGAAAAGTAGTATGAGTGAGCAGTGATGAACAGGAGCAGATAGGAGGAATCGGCATGATCTGTAAGAAACGGAAAAGGGTTGGGGCGAGATTTGGGAAAATTACAAAGAGAAACAGTGCCAATGAGTGTAGAAAAGAGAAGTTACCTGGGAATCGGGAAGTGGGACAAGGAGGAGGCATGGTGAAATGCAGTTAATAGAAGCACTGAAGAATGTTAATTAGCAACATGTAATAATTAACTTCAACCCTGCTCCTGTGCGGTTCAGGGATGGATATGGCAGGCGGTTTCCTTCAGCCTTGGCATTAGTGGCGCAGGGAGTCTTGCCTTCCGAGGCCGGTCGTGCTCCCTGGCATCTCCCTGGCTCCGAGTGAACGTGTTGGTGACACCCCGTGTTGGGGGACGTGCTCCTGCAAGCAGGGTTCAGCTTCTGTGCTGCAGACAGGGACCGCAGCCAGGCTCTGCCCTGTCTAAAGCTGCTCCTGGCAACTGTGCGAACAGGAGCTCTTGTCACCTGGCACAAAGACATGGGCCTGGTTCGTGCTGGGAGAGACCTCACTGGAATGACCCGTGGAGGCTCCTGCATCCCCTAGGGGACGCAAGGGAAGGACTGACCCGCAGCCTGCACACTCGTTGCGCCCTGGGGGATGAAGGACGCCTGTGAAGGGTGTTTAAAATTCCCTTGAACTGAATCTGTGCCTTATGGGGGATGCCGGAGCCACGGGCTGAGAGTTGCTTTGGATGCTGATGTTCTTTTGAAAGCTCCTCTGAGCAAATTGGACCCAGAATCCCACAGTGGTTGAGATTGGCAGGGACCTGTAGAGACTACCTAGTCCAACCCCCTGCTCCAGCAGGGACACCCAGAGCATGGGGCACAGGGTGGCATCCAGGCAGGTTGGGAGATCTCCAGAGAAGGAGCCTCCACAGCCTCCCTGGGCAGCCTGTGCCAGGGCTCTGCCATCCTCACAGCAAAGAAGTTCTTCCCCACATGGAGATGGAACCTCCTGTGTTTCAGCTTGCAGCCGTTACCCCTTGTGCTGTAACTGGCTGCCACGGAGAAGAGTCTGGCCCATCATCCCCTTTACATTCTCTCCTCAACAGTTTGTACATGTTGATAAGATGCAGCTTTTTCCTGCCATCCAGCTGGGCTGCCTTGAGCGTGGAAGTATCTCCCAAATCCTCTGTTTAAAAGAAACCAGTGGGAGCTGTGATAGCTCAGTCACAGTTAAGGTTCACCTGCCATTATCTCTGGTGAAAGCAACGTGGGGGGGCTATAGCAAGGGTTGTTTTTGTTGCTTTGTTTTACTACTTTATTGCTTTAATTTAGAGCTCTTAATTTGTGAGCATTAAAGAAGTAACCTGTGGCTCTTACCAGCTGAGAGGGGCTGTTGTGACTACCTACTGCTCATGGATGAGGACTTGTTTGATCTGTGTCCGATGGGTCTCTGATCCCCTTCGCTAGCTGTGACCTCGCCCAAAAACATTATGTGTCACAGCGTTAGAGGAAATTTCTGTGCATCCATTTTCATCCTCCCAAACAGAGTGGGGGAGATTACTGAGCAGCGCCAAGGGGCAGCCCCGTGCAGAGCGGTTCCCTGCCTGGCCTGGCTGCCTCCCGTGCCATGTGCTAGCGCTGAGCAGCATCTTCTGCAGGGTGAATAACCACTTGAGGAGGGAAGGCTGGTAAAGGTGAGAAGTGGAAAGGAAGCCCAGAGTTTGTTATCTTAACAACAGACAGTTTAGTTGAGGTTAGTTAATAACTCTCCTTTGTTCTTTAATCACTCGTAAGCTTTGTTCTGCAGCTGTGTTTCTCTTTTTTTTTTTTTTTTTTCATGAATGTTTTGGGTCCTCTCTCATAGCTGATTCTTCTGTCTCTGATCAGAACATGCCGATGGAGAGTAAATACTTGCAAAAGTCATTGTGATTTAACTTGGTGCACAGTTAGGTGCACAAGAGTTAGATGTAAAATATCCAACAGTTGTCTCTTCTGTTTTCCGTTTAGGTTTATTCTTCAGTCTAAAGAAGTGATTCATAATCAGCTCTTAGAAAAACAGAGAATAGCAGATGAGAAAATTAAGGAATTAGAGGTAAGTGTTTTTTTTTTTGTTTTTTTTTTTTGTGAAATAAAGATGATGAAAATAGAACATGAAGGTCAACAGGATGCTATTTTTGTCTGGTACTCTTCATTCTGAAGGTTCATAACTAGGGGAATGTAGAGGCTGTTAAAAGCAATGTGCAAGTGTTTGGTTTCTGTAGCAGATCTGCAAGCTTGTGAGCGCTGGGGAGAAGGTGGATAGGGGTTGATTGCTCGGGAAGAAAGCTGGAGATGAGGGGTTCAAATGAGATTGCTAAAAAACGGGTGCAAAACTGAATGATGTATATGTGGTTCTTGCAGGAGTGTAGGTAATGTGAAACTCCTTCAGTGCTGTGAATATTGAAAATTTGCATTGATTCGAGACGAATGTATGAGTTCCATGTACGAATGCATGGAAGGGAAATCCATTGAGAATTACCAAATATGTAGAAATTGCATCCTGCTCGGGAAGTTCCTGAGCTAAAAATGTCTGGAGGCTGGGAAAGTATTAGGAGGAAGCGCCCTGTGTGCCTTACACTCTGCCCTGGGCATCCACTTGTGGCTGCTCTTGAAGACAGGATGCTGGGGGAGATGATAGGACTTTGTTCTAACGCTGTGGTCAGGCGCTTCCGTGTTCTTGTGCTTGTCTAGCTGGAATATCTGAGAGAGTGAAGAGTATCTAGGAAATACAAAGAAGTCCCTGCGCAAGCACCATCTGCCCAGACAAGTTATCTAGTGAATCTTGACTGTCTTCTGGGAGCTGTATGCATAGTGGTGGTTCAGAATGTGCTTTTTCAAGGCTGTTAGTGTAGTTTTTTTTTTTCTTAATGCCCCTAAAATACAATTAAGACCAACCCTGTTCCTTACTGTTTGACAGAGAAAGGAAAGACTAAGCCGAGTCAAACTACCTACCTAAGAGAGGTTAGAGAAGGTGGCTGCAGACCAGGTAACTAGGGACCAAGAAGCAGCAGTAAGAAGTAGGTGCATTAGGACTGCACGCTTCCATTTTCGTTGTCTTCTGTTTATGCAAAAGCAAAAGTAGAGGTGATATTTCTAATTGTTTCTTAAAACTCAGCCTGGCCAGGGTGTTGTAGACACATCGTGTTAGGTGAGAAGAGATTTTGTGTTTCTGGCTGCCCAAACCTTTTCTACACAGGGAAAGCAAGTCCCCTGTGGGTAGGCCATATATTTTGGGGGCAATACTGCAGACAAGGCTTAGATGTTTTTATGGTCCTGTGGTAAAAGTAATTGTGTCCTGGTTATGCTGGAGCCGTTGCGGGTACTGATGGCTTTGAACAAAGTCAGCCCCACGACTGGGACTTCCAGACAGCGTTTCTGAGGCTGGAAGTGTTTGGAATGAGATGAAAGCTCCCAGTTCCATGGGGCTGTGGTCAGTTTTTCAAGTTTACGGGCCCCTCGGCTCGCCTTTTGCCTGGTCCTGGTGGGCAGCAGATCTCACCTCCTGAACTTCCAGTCTGTGGTGTTTAGCGGAACGGGAGCAGCTTCCCCTCAAACTAGAGCCCTTGCCATTCCTGCACCAAGCCTCAGAGCCGGCTGCTTCACAGTGGCGGGTGTTTCTGTTTGTTTTGTTTTGAGTCTACGGTTATGGCCACTGAATTGAAGTTCCCAGCAGTGGTGACCACCTCAGGAGGTAGCGCGGTGGGAAGATGCCTGCTGCTGCCTTGGTTTGTCTTTTTAACCATAGATGGCTAAAAGCTATGGCTCAGGTTGCCAAAACTTACAACACTTTGCTTTATGGGACCTTGCAGGTCTACCTTTTAATTACTCGATTTCCAGCTGGCTGGTTTCCAGCTCTACGTTCCTCGGGCTCGGGATTCCCCGCAGGAAGCAGACGAGCTCACAGACTGACAGCTCCTGGAAGCCGGGATGTCAGGGGAAGTACCTGAGTCCAAATCGGAGAGCACTTATCAAAGGAGCAGGGGATTTTGCTGCCGAAAACAACTTGTGACAGAAGCAGGAAAGAATGTGAAACTTTTGTGACCTTGTGCTTCCACTAACTGCATCATAGGAAAATATCAGACCAAGATATGTTAAAATTTCTCTCTAACAATTATTTAAACGGGAAGGATTGTAAAACTAGGGTTTATGTTTTACACTGTTTACTACCTGAGTTCCTACTCATTTACTAAAGTGGCTGAACCAGGACGCCTGGTGTAACGCTCCAGCGTGGCTGCTCTGGTTTCTCTGGTGACGTGAGCTGGCACGGAGCTATTGCCAAGGCACTGTGACGTGTCTTTTAGATATTGATACGGACCTGAATTTGAGAAATCCCCTCGCTGGTAGCTTGGTTGCTGTTTCCAGGAAAGCACAAGCTGGCGGTCGGTAGCCCTGCTAAGCTCTCTTGTACAGCATCAACTTGCATTGCGAGGAGGGAACCGAGTACCGACTGCGCCTGCAAACATGGAGTTTAATGCGCTGCCGAGGTTCCTGTTCAGTTTCCCGAAAGTTCACAGAAGTCTGAATGAACTTGGAAAACAGAGATAGGTTTTGCCTCTGGCTCCAAGGCTTCTTTTCTGCCTCCTCTGCAGCAATAAGTGATTTTGGTTGTTCTTCTCTCTTGCTCCCCACTCTTGGGTTCCTCTGGCAGCAGCCCTGAATGGCCGAGACGCTGCTGGGCTGTCCGGCCCAGCAGCGGCAGGACTCGCATGCTCCTCTGCACAACGGAGGGTAGTGCTGGGCTGGAGCCTTGGGCGAACTGCAACATGGGCGTCCTGAGGACAGTGAAGGAACGTGAGGAGCAGAAGTAAAGAGGCTGCAAATGTGCAGGCTGTTAGCTAACCTGTGAAAAAAGCAGCGTAGCTGGAACCTTTCAGCTCAGGGTAATGGGAGTGTGTGTGTGCGCTGAGCATCCCCCATGCGGAGCTGCTGTTCATCTGCCACCATTCAGAGAGACCTGGACGGGGTGGAGAGCTGGGCAGGGAGGAAACTTAGCAAGGCTCAGCAAGGACAAGTGCAGGGTCCTGCACCTGGGCGGGAATAACCCCAGGCACCAGGACAGATTAGGAGTTTACCCAGCGCTGCAGAGAGAGTCCTGGTTGACAAGTTACACATGAGGCAGCAATGTGCCCTCGTGGCCAAGAAGGCCGATGGACTCCTGGCTGCAGCAGGAGGCCAGGGAGAGGATCCTGCCCCTCTGCCCAGCTCTGGGGAGACACCTGGAGTATTGGGGGCAATTCTGGGCTCCCCTGGACAAGAGGGACGTGTTGCTGGAGAGGGGCCAGCGCAGAGCGACAAAGATGATGAAGGCCCTGGTGAGGCCACGTTTGGAGTACTGTGTCCGGTTCTGGGCCCCCCAGTACAAGAAGGATGTGGAGCTGCTGGAGAGAGTCCAGCGCAGGGCCACAAGGATGATCAGGG
>JAWLRI010000221.1:569094-600837 GCA_034781795.1 Crypturellus tataupa | reverse complement strand
CTGCATGTGCAGGGGGGTTGGACTAGATGACCTCTAGAGGTCCCTTCCAACCTTAGGCATTCTATGATTCTATGAAGGGACTGGAGCATCTATAGTGTGAGGAGAAACTGAGCAAGCGAGGCCTGTTCAGCCTACAAAAGAGAAGACAGAGGAGATCTGGTCAATTTGTACAAGTACCTGAGGGGAGAATGTGGGGAGGATGGGGCCAGGCTCTTTTTCGTGGTGGTCAGTGACAGGACAAGGGGTAACGGGTGTAAGTTGAACCACAGGCAGCTCCATCTCCATGTGAGGAAGAACTTCTTCCCTGCGAGGCTGCCCGAGCCCTGGCACAGGCTGCCCAGAGAGGCTGTGGAGGCTCCTTCTCTGGAGGTCTTCACACCTGCCTGTCTGCCACCCTGTGCCCTGTACTCTGGATGTCCCTACTGGAGCAGGGGATGGACTAGGTGATCTCTAGAGGTCCCTGCCAACCTCAAACACTCTGGGATTCTGTGAGTGGGATCCCTGGAACGCGTGCAGGCCCCGAGCCCCGAGGAGCTGCCGTGCAGCCTCTCACTCCTGCACGGGAAGGGCTTCCTGCCCAGCAGCAACGCTTGGATTTTTCCAGTCCTGATAATATCACATTCTTGTTGTGTTTCGCTGTGCGAGGGGTGTGTGTGAAATCTATTTTGAAAGCATTCTGAAGGGATGAGCCCGGGCTCTTTTTAGCTCAGCAATGTTTGTGCAGTATTAGGAGAAAAACCAAGTAATGTTTTTCTTCCCTTGTTTTTAAGGAAACATGATAGGCGAGGGGTGGAACAGTGCTTTGTTTCAGGAAATGTTATCCGTTTCCACTGGAGGACTCGATGGATTCTGTTTTTAATGTGGCTTTTTAAAAAAGAACAAACTCTGCGATGTTACAAAGACACGGAAAATTGGTTCTGTTAGGGGTGGAGAAAGCGATTATTGCCGTGTGTTTTCTCTGGTAATATCTGATAATCTCCCCCTTCTCCCGCTATATTCAGCATGTTTAGTTGTCAGGCGTTGTCAGACTAAATTGCTAAAAATAACAAATAGGGAAGGCGGGGGCTGGGCTGGGCAGCTCCGGCCACAGGGTGCCACCAAATGCGGTGCTGGGTGAGCAGGACCAAGCAGCCACCGCGCCATACGCAGGCCCTCGCACAACACGTGTGAGGTGACCATGTGCCCTGCGGGTTTCACCTGCACGGAGGGAAGGGGAATGTTGGCTGCCCTAGAGCTGGAGGTGCCAGTTGTGGCTGGAGGAGAGCACACAACCCAGAGTGATTGTTTCTAATACAGAAATGCAGGATGGGCCCAGGCTCTTCTCCATGGTGGATGGGGACAGGATGAGAGGTAATGTGTACAAGTTGAACCACAGGAAGTTCTATCCCTGTGTGAGTAAGAACTTCTTTGCTGTGGGGTTGCCAGAGCCCTGGCACAGGCTGCCCAGAGAGGCTGTGGAAGCTCCTTCTCTGAAGATCTTCAAACCCGCCTGGATGCCACCCTGTGCCCCATGCTCTGGGTGATCCTACTGGAGCAGGGGGTTAGACTGGATGATCTCCAGAGGTCCCTTCCAACCTCAGCCATTCTGAGATTCTATGAAATTCTTCATGTGATTCCTAATTTTTTACGTCCATGTGTTTCACTTCCTGGCTCAGATATCTCCGTGGTGCTCTTTGCTGGTGGCAAGAAGAGACACCATCACCCTTAGAGCAGTCACAGCCTCCTCCCCTGGTAGCGCCCAGGCCCAGCAGCACCTCCAGTGCGGCTGTCTCTTGCCATCCTCCCCTCAAAGCTTTCTCGTGGCCTTGCTGCAGCCTGGGTCGCGGTGCCCACAGGGCCACTCCGCCGTCTCGGGGCAGGTTTCCCTGTTCCCTCAGGCCGTGAGGTTTGAGCAAGGAGCGGCTGAGGGGTAGGGCAGGATCCTGGCACTGCTGCTCCTGTGAGCAGGTTCGGCCCGGCCGGACCCGCTCCGCGTGTCCACGTGGCTCTGCCAGGCTCCTTGCACTGCTCTGCACAGTGCTCCGGTTTCATATTGAAACCCTCAGCGTGGAGGCCACTCTGCGGGGAGCTTTAATGATATGCCAGCAACCCTCTTGAGACTTGTGGTTGGTTTCACAGACCACTAAGTGACCAAAAGAAGGTAGGAACGTGAGACCACTACCAAACTGGACCAATTTCTTCCCAGGTTTTATAGCCACGAAGCTCTCATCCTGTTGTTTGCTTGGTAGAGGCCAGTGCCCAAGAATGCCTGGTGGGCTTCTTAAATAAGCAGGGGCTTCTTAAATAAGCAGAGCAGAATAAGGAGCATTCCTGTTTGCTTTGGAGCAGGGAAGCTCAAGAGTAGCTCTGTGTGCTTCAGTCCAGAGCAAATTGTACTCCGCATCCTTGTGCTCGCCCCTCACTGGCGTGTGGCTGCCTAGGACGCGGTTTTGGACCCGAGCAGCTGCGCCGCCTTCCCGAGGAGAGCCCAGAGCATACGCAGGGGTAGCGAGCACCGTGTGGCCCGGCTCTGCTGCGGCGCCGGGCTGGCACTGCGGGGCTGCCCATGTTGGAAATGCTCTTTCTTGCAGCCCGGGGCCTGCGCTGCAATTGTGGCTTGGGAACAAGCACAAGTTTCCCCTGCACAGATGATTTGCGAATTTAGGGCATTGCTGGGGAGAAGACTGATTTCTCATCCCTCCTCCTCCTCCTTTTTCCTGCTTTTAATATTCTGGGAGGCTTTTTTTCTAATTTTTAATTATTTTTGGTCTCTTCTAACGTCTTCATTTAACAGTGTCTGATGTCGAAGGATCTGGAGCAGTCCTATCCCCTTTCTTTCCCTCCTCTAAGTCCCAGTTTGTAGCCGGGGCAGTTTTCCTTGGCAGTGTGTGATTAAGAAACCTAGGTGCTCTCTGCACTGACAGAGGTCAGTGTATCCCGGAGGTCACTCATTGCTGCAAGAATCTGCTCGCTGCAGAGCACAGCCACATGTCTGGTGTTGGCAGAAGTGGAGCAGGGAGGAGAACCCCATGTGTACAATTAACGCTTGGACTTACACGCAGCCCCTGGAAGGCAGCAGTGGGAGCTCTGTAAATTATGGAGCTGACTGCAACGAGCTGCAGCACTTCAGCGAGCCACCTGCGAGGAACAGCCGAGACAGAAGTGGAAAACTACACAAGAGGGAGCCTAAGGCAGCTGCATGTGTCTCAGTATTTTTTTTGGGTGCTCCCATTTGGGCTTACTGGTGATCTTGGAAAATATATCCTGCCTCAGTTGTGTTGACTCTGTCATCCGGTCCTGGGGCTGTGCTCTCAGTGGGGACCTCCTCCCATCTCCATGGGCTAGGAAAAGACTGCAGGCTCGGCTTGGTTTTTAATGACTTAGGTGATCCAGCTGCCTGCCTGGGCTTATGGCATCCACAGGCACTTCCACGGGAGAGCAGGGATGGCCAGGGAGAGCTGTTGGCACGAATCTGCCCTGCAGAGAGGTGCTTGTCTTGAAGAAGGGCTTAGCTGAAACTTTCTCTTTTCCCCATAGATCTGACTTGCTTATGCTGCAGGAGAAGCACCTACTTGGAAATACTCTGAACAATGAGGAAAATGGGCCTTAAAAACAATAAAATGGGGAACCAGGCTGCATGAGCAGACAGTAATGTAGACTGAGAAGAGGCTGGAGGGCAGAGCTTGGAGGGATTTGGTCTAGTGCAAAGCCCGGTGGGAGGCCTGCAGCTACTCGTGTAGCTCAGAGGTCGGTGCTGAGTCCGGCCTTGTTCAGCTTGCCTGTCTGAACCTGGAGGAAGGGGCAGAGCACACGCTCAGCAAGGCTGCTCGGATGCAAAATAGGAGCTGATGTGCTGCAGGGCTGTGCTGCTGTCCGCATGGGACTCAACAGCACGGAGAGGGGGTCAGAGGAACCTCATGAGGTTCTGCACATGGCGAGGAATAACCGCGCTGGAAGACAAGACATGGAGCTACTGGAGTGTGGTCAGCAAAGGGCTGCTGAGACACTTGAGAGACTGGAGCATCGCTCCTGAGAGGAAGGGCTGGGAGAGTTGAAGAAAAGACTGCAGGCATCTTACGAGTGAGGGTAAATATCTGAAAGAAGAGTATAAAGAGGATGGGGCCTCTTCTCAGCGGTGGGCAGTGACAAGGGGAGAGGCAACAGGCACGAGGAGAATCACAGGAAGTTCCTTCTGAACACAAGGAAAACCAGGTTTCCCCTAAGGGGGACAGAGCACTGGGACTGTTTGCCCAAGAGGTTACAGCATCTGCATCCTTGAAGATGCTCAGAAGCCGCCTGGACAGGTCTTGAGCAACCTGGGTCTTGGCGAGCAGGAGGGCTGCACCTGGCCTCAAGTGAGAAGGACCAAGCAGGGGAGCCTGTTGTGCAGCGGGGCTGGACTAGATGATTGCTGAAGGTCTTGTCCAACCTCAGGCATTCTGTGATGCCGTGAAAAGGTGGAGACTGTAATGGACACGGAGAATTAAATGCTATTAGGGCAAGAACACTCTTTCTGGAGAAGCTCCCTGGCATTCGTGCAGGTTAGAAGTAAATGCTGTAGGATTTGGGGCATAGTTAATGCTGTCTTTGGTTCCTTTTGTCCCTTAAATTGACTCTGCTGATAGTACCAGGGAGAACAGGCCTTATTTCATTGCTTCCAAAGCTGGGGGTGAATCAGACTGAGTTAACTTTTTCTTTATTTACAGATCTGCAGTTCATCTCATTGTTAGTCAAAAGGGAAGCTAGCAAGAGAATTGTTTCCTTAATGCCTTGCTTATGCCCATGTATTTTTTGATAGATTGTTTCACTTTTATCCAGATTGCATCATCTTGCCCTTGCCCAAATCGGTGGCAGTAGGTTCTGTGCGGCTGGAGCCATGTGGCTCGTCGAGGGAGCAAGCACCCTTGGTAGTGCAGGGAAGGAGGTGCCTCTTCTCTGAGGGTGGTTTATAAACCTGGCTTGGGTTTATAATCCCCTATCAAAACCCAAAAAAGTGTGTCCCATGTGGAAAGCTCCTCAGGAAGCAAGTCCTGTGTTCAATATCACACGAGTCACAGGTTGCAAAAGGATAAGTTCTAACTTCATAGGGACGAAATGAACAGATTCAACACGTTAAAGAAGGATTTCAATTCCCAGCCCCCTGAAAGGATCTGCCACTGTGTTAGATTTTGGGGAGGAAAGGGGTGTCTGTATGAAAAACTTAGTTTTGTAAAATCAGGTTGTAGGTGATGCCGATTTTGGTGGAACTTATGTATTTAGAACGTTACTTTTGTATGAATGTTCTTTTACAGGGCTGGAGCTTTCATTTTGAGGATCCCTTCATAGCAACAAGTTTTTTAGCTTCCAAAGCAAATAATTAGTAATTCCTCATTAGTCGTCGCTGCACCATAGACTGCAAAATAAGCCCAGGCACTAGCTGAGAAGGCAAAGGCTTTGCAATTGGTCACGGCTCTTTATTTTCACTGTCCCAATCATTATTCTTATGTAAATAATTATAGCTTTTAAAAGCAGGAAAATAATGTGAGTGTTGATTGAGAACTTTTAAAGCCCTTTAGAAACAAATTATGGTGATGCTTTCAAAATAGATTTGTCTCTGAATTTGTTTTAGGATTTTTTGGGGGAGAGGTTTTGCTCTGGTTTAAAAAGAGAAAAATAAAGGCAAGTGGAAAAAGCTTTTCAGGGAAACTTTCCCAGCAAGCTGGCATTCCTTTGTAGTTCGGGGGAAAGTGAAATGCATTATGCATTGGTAAAAAAAACCACTTCTTCCTCTGCGTCTAAATGGTTTTATCCGTCCAGGAGCCTACACTTAGTCACCCGGCTCTGAAAACATTGCTTGTTTCCTTTGATTAGCATTAGGCTGCTCTGATGAATGCACTGAAATCGTTCTAGCACAAAAGTGATAGATAAGTCACTCTTTGTCATTTTAAACCGCGGTCTGATTCATTGTCAAAGCTCTCCTTTGTATTTATGGCCCTGAGTATCCAAAGCAACAAGCGTAGCTGGAAAGGGCTCCCTCTCCAAATTCCTCCTTGCGTGAGTAATATTTAGTCACCGAATGCAGTGCCGCTCTGCTCGCCTGCGTCACCAGGCCCGGGGCACTCGCTGCGGCGCTGCCCGCCGTGCCCTGTTGCTGGGTGGCTCTGGGGAGGGGGTTGTTGGTCCCTTCCCCTTCCTCACACAACACTCCTGCTCCGGGTTCGGCGGAAGCGATTCCTGGGGGAGCTGGTTCCTCCCTGCGCAGCCTGAGTCACCCTCCAAGGCCGCACCTTGCTGCGCAGGTGCTGCCTCGTCATCGCTTCCTGCCGGGGCCGCTGCCCACTGCCGGCTCCGGCCCTTCTCGGGCCTCCAGGGCAGCCAGAGGTTGAGGCTGAACCGCCCGGCAGGGCAGGTGCAAGGGAATCCAGAGAGGTGCTGCTTACTCAGGGGTGGATGTGCTCCCCTACTCATCTTTATCCTTGGGATTTAGGGTAGTTCTGTCAAAAACGGTCATGCTTTGACCCAGGTAGTAAGAGCTGGGTGGAAAAAAAATGTATGACTTCGCAAAGGTCATAAAAAGTCACATTACTAGAGATACTCTGAGCAGCTGAAGCAGTTCTTAGGAACCAAAGCACAGAATTAAGGAACTTTAATGCATTTGGGAAGCAGTAGTTGGGTGAGGGCATTTCCACCAAAGCAAAATCTGGGGATTTACAGCTTCTGGGTGTTCTCCTCCTTCTCAGGTTCTCTGCCTTTGCTGGACCCTGCAGTCGCAGACTCCGTGCTTACCAAGGGCAGTACCTGCCTTGAAGCAGCTACTGAGGAAACGTTTCTTAGAAACATTCCTCTAAATGGGCAGTTTTGCCAAGCAGAGGTCTCCCTTGAGCAGTCTCCTGAGTCAACAATACATTTTTGCTGCCACCTACTGAAACCTCAGCAGTGGCCGTGCAGGAGGGACACAGGGAACCCATGCTCCCCAGGCCCAGAGCAGCGTCTGCTCCTCTCCAAGACTCTGCCCGTGGCCCTTGTGCCGAGAGGCTACTCTGCACTGATGGTCTTACTGACCATCAGTGTTCTTTCTGTAAAGGAGTCCCTGCCCTAGTACCGTGTTTGGGAGCTAGTGGCTGTTTTAGCTAACTGGCTGTGTCTGTGAGCGCATTTCTCGGCCTTGCAGCAATGGCAGGAGCCCTCGTGGTAATGCTGAAAGGGGAGGGTAGTTCTGCACCAGCAGTTCCCCAGGCACCTGCTTCTGATGACCGTCTGGAGCTGACGACTGCATCTCAGTGCTGTCTGTGCTTGCTAACTGGGACAGCTTGTGCCTTTCTCTGCTCTAATCCAGATGCTTTGGAAATGACCAAGGCTCCCTATAGTGCTCTGGAAAGAACAGCTAAGGGAAAACCCAGCCATCTGAATCATCACTTCTCCTGTTAAGTAAATGGCATCATCGTGCTTCTGTCAGCAACTGTCATCAAAAACCAGCTGGGCTCCCTTCACTCCTCTTCGCTCTTGAGCAAACTCTAGGCAACTTCCTGGGAGCAATAACCCCACTTGGAAAGCCTTGTTGAGAGTATCTGAGCGTGTCCTGGCTGCTGCCTGTGACCCCAGCGTGTCTGTGTGCCACATGGTGCCTCATGGGGTGAGGTCAGCGCTGGGTGGACCCGTTGGGGCATAGGACAGAGTACAGACCTAGCCCAGCTTATTCGCTCAGCCTGCCTTATCCCGCCTTGGGAGAACCTGGAATGAGCCAGGTGCTGGGCAACGGGTCTGCCCGGCTGCCGGGAATCTGCTCCAGTGAAATCCCTTCAAACAAGGGTGCACTCTGCCCAGTGCCCTCAGACTGGCCAAACCCTTGGATTTAGTGGCCGTGTGGGAGCAGTTCAGTGTTGCTGTTCTCCAGCATGGGCTATGTAGGCAATTTCAGCAGCATCGGCCCCCGAGGGTACGAGGAGCCCGTGCTGCTCCTGCCTTACCCCCGGCATGCAGACAGCAACCCTTTCTTCCCACCGAGGGAAATCTTCCTCCGGACAAGCATGTGCTCCCAGCTCCATCTTGGGATCTGCTTCTCGCTTTCCCGAAGATCATCCACACGGAGGCCCTTCAGGAATGCCAAAAATGGCCTGAGTTAACTTTGGGAGAAACAGAACCTCTTGGCTAGCAGGTTTCCTGAGACGGTGTCACCAGATGAGTTATAGCAGGGCTGCTATTCGGGGTGCTGTGTCATGCCCGAGGACTTCGCAGAGTTCCTCGGCTAGAGCCACGGAGCAGGGCAGCATCTGCAGGTTGAACGTGCTGCCACTGCGGGCTGTGCACGTGGGAAGGGGCTTCCGCATGGATGCGGGTTTGTGGAAAACATTTCTGTTTAGATATAAGCAGTTAGTATTTGTGGGTTTTAGAGCAGCCTTTGCAATGCTGATTACAACAAAAGGCTTCAATTGCCGTGTCATCTCTGAAGGGAAGAGACAGAGCGAATTTTAAAGACCAAGAGGAGTGAAAGTTGGACAAAGCCCTGTTTAAAGGGGAGAATTCACCTGCAAGTTCCAGGCATAACGCAGCATGAGTGGCTTTTGGCTGCTGTTTTGTGGTTTCTTGCTGAGCACAGACATTCTGCATAGGCCCTGGGAGGTGAGGATACACGTCTGGAAACACTGTCCTGAATTACCCACTCTAGACGAGCTTCAGCAGACGCGTGGGTCTAGCCTAAAACTGACAAAGGCAAAGAAGCTGAAATTGCAGTGCCATAGGGAACATGTTCCTTTGGTCATCTCAAGCTAGCCAGCGAGGAGCTGTCTAACAGACCTTTCTTGCTGTGGAATTTGCAGATGCTGCTGCTTTCATCTGCCAGGAATGTAAGGTCTGGATGCGTCATCACGCTCCTCTCCTCGTAAAGCGCTGGTTCAGCTCGAGCCCTATTCACAGAGTGATGCAATAAAGTGGAGGTGGGAAGGTATCGGGCGGAACAGGGCTTCCTGGATTGCCAGAAGGTCACAGGCCATGTCTGTGAACCACGACTGCTTCTCTAGGGCAGGAGCTCTAGCTCTATCTGTGTTAAATCTAGTGTTGCTGCAGCTGCTGCTGGAAGCAAATAGTGTGGGATCGGGAGCGAGCCGACAGCGGGAGCGAAGTCCAAGGGAGAGGCTGTGCAGAACAGTGGCAGAGCTGGGTCTGCAGGGCATCCGTTCTGCCATTGGTGAAGGCAGGAGGCAGCTCTCCAGGGTGCGTGGGCACAGAGCATGAGCAGCGGGGTGAGATTGGGGGGTGCTGCCTCGTGTCCCTCCAGGCTGCTGCTGTGACCTCGACGAGGCCCGGGGGGCAAGAGCGGCGCCGAGGGGCTGGGGCCTCTCGCTCTGCAGCCCGAGCTGCCTGGGGCTGCGTGAAGGGCCAGCCCTGTTTTTGGCTGCGTCTCTGATCGCGTAGGCCGCAGCAGTTGGGCTCCGTTGCAATCCCATACAGGTTAGCACAGGCTCTTCTGCCCCCTTTCCCCGCTCCTGTGGTTGAGAACGGCCGCAGGACAGCTGGAAAGTGGGGCATGTTCCCAGAGACCCAGTGGGATTAAGCAGAGGAACAGCAGGCAGGACACGGTGACACCTGCGGCCAAAGGACAGGGTGCCCAGGTGGCTCCTGAGGCACCACGAGGCAACAGTAGCTTCAGCCCTGGGCAGTTTAGTGAGGGGCTGTGCTGGCTCCACTGCCCAGCTGAGAGCCCTTGGCTGGCTGCGTCCCCCCGCCCTCTGTGTCCGTGCCAGGCAAGCCTGGCTCTGCAAGCAAACCCAGCTGAAGATAACATCTTATCTGCCGCTCTGCTTTTCAATCGGAGCAGCAGCTCTGGGGCTTGGTTTGCTCTCAGCCTTGCCCGAGCTGCTGTCAGCAGCAGACTTGGATTAAAGGGGCTCTGAATGTGCGAGGCTTTGCGCTGCCCCTTGGAGGTATCTCCCCTGGTTTAGCACCTTCTGGAGACCAGCTGCTCTGCCCAGCTAAAGCAGGTTAAGTGAGGCCCTGGCCTGGGAGTTTGTAGCTGCAAGTCCTATTATCTCCCCGCGGCCCATGGCTTCATGGGGAGCTCTCGTGTGCGTTGATCACGGGCGGTGCCACAGGAGCAGGACGGGGTTCCGAGAGCTTGGCAAGGGGCCGAGCGGGCAGCGCTGGTGCCTTCTGCTGCTCAGTGCTCACTGATTGCTCAGGGCTGAACTGTTAACCTGCCAGGGGTGGGAGATAAAGCTCCAGCTGTGCTGCTGGGGACCAGAGGGAGGAACTGTCCCTTTCATTGAGCCGGAGCTGTGAGCTGCTGAGCCAGCTTCTTCCTGCTGCGCCCCCTCCGTATCCCCTGTGCCCCCTCCATATTCCCTGTGCTCTTGGCCCGGCTTCTTGTGCAGCCGCTGGCTTCATGGGGGATGCAGCCCTGCCATGCGGGGCCTTTCTGTGAGATGAGGGCCGTGCTCAACTGCAGCCCTTTGGCCTTGCCTGGTAACTCCCTTCTGCAGTCCCTGCCCTGAGCCTCGTGACTCGCGTGGTGGCTTTGGAGCAGGCAGGTTGTGGTACCGCTGCTGCGGGAGCAGCCAGGAGCTCGGGATGGCCTGTGGCAGCACGAGGGCTTTGTGGCTCCTCTGCAGGCAGCGGTGCTGGGGAAGCCACATCCTCAGGGAGCAGCGGGCAGCAGTTTTCAGTTCCCTTAGGGACCAAGGCTGGCAGGATGGGCCTGGCATTTCACTGGGAATCTGCTGCTACTTGCAACAAAGAAGGAATGCTCGGAGCTGTAAAGAGCAGAGCTGACGCCCAGCAACCGCCACCCGGCCCCGTACACAGGGTTAGGGGAGCTGGGCTGAGCCGAGCTGCACCGTAGCACCCAGCTGCGTCAAACTGCGTGGAGCTGTGTGGAGCGTGGGTTGGGATGGGGTTCTCACACAGCTCCCACCAGCGCAGCCCATGGGGCGGCCTTGGAGCTGTCGCAGGGATGACTCCAGCGCGCGGCCCCGCCAGCCCCTTGGGCCAGGCCGTGGCGGTGACGGCGCTGGGTGTCAGCCCTGCTTGCTCACAGCGTGGCGCCCCGGGAGGGTGGCCGGGAGCCACAGCGAGTTCCTGTCTAGACCCCGCTAATTGAAGCAAGGAGAGGGTTGCACGCCAGTTCCTGCTGTTGCCCCCGTGATTGCCTAAGCAGAAACACGGCGGCAGCTCCTCAGGAAGCGACGCCTGCTGCTCCCACTCACTGTGTGGAAACGGCTACAGCCACTGAGCGGCCTGCGCCTCCGAGCGGTAGCTCTGTCCGTGGCCAGCTCAGCCCTGGTCCGTGTTGTTTGGGAACCCAGAGGGTGTGGGGAAAAGAGCCAAGCGCTGATTTTTTTTTTTTTTTCAGCACCCAGGAGCACCCAGACGAGCAGGAAAAGAAAAAAAAATGCCACCTGCCAAACTCCCCTCGGGATGCAGAGCCCCAGCACGCTGCCCAGGGACTAATGAAGGGTGATTAAGGAAGCACATGCATTTCATAATGATGGCAGGGAGTGCTTGAAACTGCAGCTAATAGCGAGGAGGACCAGGCTTCCAAAACCTGGCCTGCAGGGAGAAAGAGCTTTTTTTCCTTTTTTTTTTTAAAAAAAAAGCTCATGTATGAAAGAATTCTGCTGACAGCTGCTGGCCTTGGTATAACATTGTGTTCATCATTCCCACCAAGTCTTCTCAGTAGAAGAACGTTTCAGGCTCTGGTTTCCTTACGCTTCATCCCTGCAGTCACTGTCTCTAACTCTTTGCTGCTGCGCCAGCGAATGGGAGGAGAAAGGTTGGGCGAGAACAAAATTCAAGGTCTGTGTAAACTCCTGGCCAAAAAAAAAGAGGCCAAATGTTAATGATTCTCCGGCAATAACTGTCCTTCCACAAGAGGCCTCATGGGCCCTCACAGGCTGCTTAGGTCTTCCCTGAACGTTTCCTTGCTCCAGTTCCTCAGGCAGGCGCTGTCAGCACTGGGATGGGCATTAACTGTCATCTTCTGCTCTTGTTTTTTTGCCCTGCAGCAGAAGAAGTCGTACCTGGAGCGGAGCGTGAAGGAGGCGGAGGACAACATCCGGGAGATGCTGCTGGCCCGAAGGGCACAGTAGCTGCCAGCTTCTCCACAGAAGCATGGTGAGCCCAGAGTGAGTGTCGGGGACGCTCCTGCCCGTGGTCACTGCTGCCTGGTGCGTGGTAGCCTGGCCTGCCTGCCTGGAGCTACTTGTTTCAATAAACTACTGCAGAGCCTGCGGTCTCTCATTCTTCTGCCTGCAGCGTCTCGCAGGGGTTGAAGTGACTCAAGGGCCAGTTTGGGCCTTTTCCCAGGGCACTGAGCTGAGTCCAGGTGCCAGATTCAGCCTCCGCTTGGCGCCTGGCCTGGGGCTGTACAGGGAGTCCTCAGGGACCGGCTGTGGCTGCTCCTGCTCAGGTGTCTTGGGAACACCCTGGCATAAAGGGCCTCTCTGGAGCCGGCAGGCAGGTTGGAGGTGGCACTGGGAGCGGGATGCGGCGCGGGTGCTTGACCCTCCTCACTGGAGAGCAGGCGCAGCACTCCTGCTCCCGAGCCCCTGTGTCCTGCTTGGGCTGGGCCGCAGGTCATGGCAGCGTCATGGCCATCTCCGTGGCTGGCCCAGGCTGTCATTGGTCTTGCTGGTGACAGGCCCGTGTCCTGGGCCTCTCCCAGAACGCAGGCCTGGCGCAGCCCCAAGCTGGCCGCATACTCATGGCGGGCAGTGCCACCCTGTGCTTGGCACACGCAGTGCACCCTCTACGGGGCCTTTTCATTTTTTAATTGTAAAACAGAGCAAAGACGTTACTCATGACAGCAGCAGCCCCATCCCTGCGGGCAGCAGCGCCGGGCCCGCTGCGTGGCCCCTGCTGCCTCCGTGCTCCTGCACCGGCCCTGCGAGGCCACTTCTGCATCCCAGGCGCTGAGGAGTGGCTTAACCTAGGGGCTCCCCAGGCTCAACTGCCTCCGCTTGGCTCTGCCAGCGCCTGGGGCTGCCCCGGCAGCTGTGAACACAGTGCCCTAGGGCACAGGTGGGAAAAACAGGCCCTCATATTTTAAAGGCTTTGCTGCTCCATAGGTGATTTACAACCACTGCAGAGCAAAGGCAGCTTGGGGTAATCTGGGGCAGTTTTGCTCCTGGCAAAGGCAGAGGGGGGGAGCCCTCCCCCTTGGTCATCTGTGCAGCTGGAGGCAGGAGCCCTGCCGCGTTCCCCACAGATGGAAGCTTTTTATCCCTTCTCTGGCTCTGCATGCCATGAAGCGGCTTCAGGCAGAAACCCTCAGTGCTGCATTAATCCATGGCCTTGTTTTTTTCCATACCCAGCTCTTCATGTCCCCTAAAGCTGCTCTGCCGGGGGTGGGGGGGGGTTGGAAGAGATGAGGGATCACTGCAGGGCAGAGTGAAGCTCCCAGCAGGAGGTGGAAGGACACACTTCCCCTCGGCTCTGCCTTTCCAAGGCAGGATAGAAAAGCCCCCACCTCAGGGGACCAGGAGGAGCTCTAACTATCACAAGCTCTGGGGCAGGCCTGAAAACCCTGCCTGGAGGGAGGTGGGAGCTTCTGGTGCCAAGAGGAGCCAGCTCCCAGCAGCAGGTTGCAGTGCCTGGGCAGCGCAGTGACTGTGGGAGAGCCCTGGCCAGGCAGCAGGGCCGGGCCCTGCTTCCCACAGCAGAGCTGCTCCCGCTGCTGAACCGGGCCATCGAGGAGACAGCAACAGGGAGAGGACACCCTCTGTTGGACAGATTTATTGAAACAATCAGGACCAAGCAAAGAAAATCAACAGTTGGCTTTAATTATTGCATAAACCTTCATCTCTAGGACTAGGAAAATGTCACCTGATAAATACACATTTTATCAGAATGCCTTTGGCCAAAATACACCATTAGCACATTCTTCAAAAGTTACAACAAAAGTCTTAGAAATCTTAAAAAGGGATTTTCCTTTACTAAAATAAAGGAGTGCACCCCCTCCCCCGGCGCTAGGACTGACAGACAGGAGCTCGTGGCTGCGCGAAGCGGAGCGTTGATTGCAGTAACGGAGCGGAGTGGGGCCGGGAGGCTGTGAGGCGGCCGTCAGGTCAGCATGTCCCAGAGGCAGCAGCAGCAGAGCGCGGTCCAGCACGCCGTGAGGCAGGCGCTCTCGCCCGAGTCATCCCTGCGCCGCTCCTCCACCACGTACACTGCGCAACAGAGTGGAGCCTGCGTTAGTGCAAGGAGAGAGCGGCCCCACGGCTGCCTCCAGCCTGCGAGCGACCCCTTGCACAGATTTGCGACGGCCTGGAGGCCCTCCGGGCTGCAGACTTGCTGCACAACCCAAGGACTCGTCTCTACCCCAATATGCAGCATGGGAGGTCACACAGGGGAATCACGCAGCCCTGTGGGCACTCAGCGAGCCTGCACCACGCTCTGATCATGACAGAAGTGCGAGGAGCAGAGCAGCAGAAGCAGATTCTTCACTGAACCACAAAGTGGTTGAGGCTGGAAGGGACCTCTAGGGATGATCCAGTCCAACCCCCTGATCCAGCAGGGACACCCCAAGCACGGGGCACAGGGTGGCATCCAGGTGCATTTTCAAGGTCTCCAGAGAAGGAACCTCCACAGCCTCTCTGGGCAGCCTGTGCCATGGCTCAACTGGATTTGTCACCTGGATTTTTGTCCAATTTTTGTTACCACAGAGCCTGGTTCAGCCCAGAACACATGCACTCTGGGCAAGCACCAGAGGGAGCCCTGGCACTGCTCCCACCTGGAGGGGCTTTGCTGCAGGAGCACAGCAGTATGCGGGGACTTGGGGCAGGAAGGAGGCACCTTTCCCAGGCAGCAGGTCCCGGGGCAGCAGCAGCAGCACAGAGAGGCTGCCCCGCTGGCTCTCCATGGGCAGGAGGGCGAGGGATGAGGCCAGGGCCACATGGGACACATCTCCAGTGGAGCATCCCTCTCGCTGCCCATTCCTCCCTGTCACTGAGCATCTCCACAGATGCCCCAGGGACAGGAAAAAACAGGCCACGTGCAGAGGGCTCCAGGATTAGCAGAAGGCAGATGTGGAAGAACAAAGAGGGAAGCACCCAGCACCCAGGCTGTGCCACAGCATCAGCTCTGTGCACGAGCAAAAGCTGCAGGAAGCTCAAAAGCTTTAGCCCAGGGAAGGGGACAAGGAGCTGCTCAATGCCTGGCTGTGTGGATGGGAGTCAGATGAGCATCCTGGGCCATTTTCCAGGAGAGGCCTCTTTCCATAGCTACAGGAGCACGTGGGATTTGGCAGCTTGCTTTAAGGACAGTCCCTGGCTCTGCCCTGGTCTTCCTCAGGAGGCTGCTGGTGGGTCCCTGCCCCACCAGGGTTCCCCACACACCCCAACACCAGCACTCAGCAGCCTGTGGCACTGATGGGGTGCAGGGACCCCTGTATACAGCCTTGGCGCTCTCGGGCATGAGCAGGGTCCCATCCCAGCTCCTCAGGGCTGACAGCTACACCCTGCCCCTTGCAGCAGGCACCAGGAGTCCCTTCAGGTCAGAGGAGCCTTCAGCTCCTCCTCACTGCGCTTGGACTTGCTCCCCTGCGACCACAACAGAGCTTGGAGCCCACAAGCCTGTTCCAGCTGCAGGGAACACATGTCCTCACACAGGAGCCAGCCCAGGCCGTCATTCCCAAGCTTCAGAGCTGCACTTGAGTGCCAGGATGTGCATGTGGTGCCAGTGCCCCTGGCACTGGCGGATGAGCCTGTCTCCGAGCTGCAGGGCCAGGCAGGGGCAGCTGCTCCTCCTGCCACCACCTTGCCCAAAGCCTCCAGACCCACCCCTTGCAAAGGGCAGAAGGAAACCCACCCCAGGGAGGAGGGGATGAAAGTCTCAACAGCAGCCTCACGTGTGCACAAGCGAGTGGCAGCCCCCACGTGGCACTGTAGCAGCCTCCACGACGCTCCACATTTGAGCACCTGAAGCCTCGCAGGCACCTGAGGCTGCACAGCCCCAGCTGTCCCCGTGCTGCTCCTCTCAGGAGAAGCAAACAGAATCTGCTGCTCCCACAGGGCAGCAGGCAGAGGCCTCCCCAGCACGGCGCACCCCCACGCAGCGACGCTCCTGACACGGAGCCCCGCAAGGCAGCGCTGCAGTGTGAGGGCAGCTCACGAGGATAGGGCAGCACCCACCTCGCTGTGCTAAAACCATCTGGCTTCTTTCCTGCAGGCGCAGAGCTCTGAAGAAGCCTCTCACTTTTCAGTGTCACCACGAACCAAGGCAAAAAGGCCTCTGGGCAGGGCAAGGAGCCACTTAGGGGGTGCCGTAGTGCTGAGCAGGGGGACAGGCACGAAAGGGAAGGGCAGAGACGGCCGAGTGCCCTTTGCCGTTACCAGAAGGGCTACTCAGCAACCCCTGCCCTGCAACTAGGAGCTCTGCCCACACACCCAGCTGCTCAGGCTGCTCCAGCCCCACAGCTGCTCCGTCTTTTAGCCCTGCATGCAGCTCCCACTGCCCGAGCCCAGACCGCATGGAACTGGGGCCGCCTCGAGATGCCCCTTGTGCCATCTGGGTGCCAGGGGGTACGAGTGGCCAATGTCCCAGGAGTAGCAGGGCAGCCCGGAGCTCCAGGGAACAACAACCAGAGCCAATCCCACCCAGGGAGCTGAGGAGTCCCTGCAGGGTCAGGTTCCTGGGGAAGGCAGCACCTTCCTCGGCCACAGGCGGCCCAGACATGGGAGAGTCTCGGTGCTGCCAGAACACACGGTGTCACCCAAGCGGAGGGCAGAGCAGCGGTGCCTCCCAGGCTCTGGTGTGACACAAGTGGCCTCTCCAGTAGCTGTCACTGCTCTCCTGATTAACAAAGTGGACTGAAGAACCACTGCCTGAAGGTAGGAGTTTAGGCCCAAGATTTCGTACATTTGCTAGACAAAAGACAGAAATGAGAGGAACAGGCAGTGCAGCTTGGTGTTGATAAAAAGCTACATTTTAGCCACAGCCAAGACATCATTCAAGGAAGAAACCTGGAAGCGCTGCCTCTTTCTGCAGGAACTGAAGCTGCTGCTTCACTCGAGAGAGTGAGCCAGAGCAGTGCTAGCAAATGCACAAGGCACCTCTGCTAATGGGGCATCAACACCGCAGGGCCCAGCATCCCACACAACCAGCACTGCGAGCATTAGTTGACAGTTTGTTAAAAAGTGGATCAAATCCAGTCTCACTGCAGACTTCTTCATCCTGAAGCCGAGTTGAAACATGTTGTCCACAACAATTTATAGCAACTGCCTATGGCTGGAGGGTACAAGAAGAGTTTGCCTCAGGTGCTTAGGATTAATCCATTAGAAGCCTTAAACAGAGCCAAGGAGTGCCTGGAACATGACACTGACAGCCCTTAAAGTACTGTTATGAAACACGCGCTGAAAAATTAAACAGAACGGCTTAACCAAGCAGGAGCCTGTGCTGGGACACGGGCACCACTCCCGTGGGGCTGGCTCCCACCTCCACACGCGGCTGCTTGGGCCCAGCAGCTCCACAGGGCCAGGGCAGCAGGACGCTCAGCTCTTCCCTGTCGAGCTCTCACCTTCAGCCACCTCTTCCACACTTCTGCTTTCACCGTTGGCCTCACTGCAAAGTCATTTTTAAGACAAACGGTTGATGCAAAAGCACAATCATGCCTAAAACCAGGGCAGGGAAATGAGCGCCGGTGGCCACAGCAGGATAGGCAGTAGCCGCACAGGCACCTCTGGGAGCATTCCGGCAAGGTCCCCTTCCCCATGGCGTGCCGGGCACTGAATGCAGGTCACGTCCCACCACCCAGTTCTGCTGCAGGCTGAAGGCTCCCCTGGAGCAGCAGCCTCTTTAGGGCCCCAGCACCTTCCCACAGCAACCCCTGCAAAACAGGGAGTTGTTTTAGGGAAATGTCCTTTTAGGGAAAGCCCCAGGGAAGATCCATTTGCAATGGAAACATCTGGGAAGTCACTATCTTCCAGCACAGACATTCCCAAGAGCCTGAACAGGGCAGCTCTGCCATAGTGGGAGCTGCCATCAGCCAGTGACAAGGACAGAGCGGGGACCAGCTTGGAGAGGAAATTTAATCCTCCTATTGAGCATGATGTGGAATCCGATGGAGAGATTGGCCCGGTCTGTGACGGGCACTGAGGGCTGGGGTCAGTGAATCACCCTTGCTGCACAAGGGCAGCGCGCCCAGCAATCGCACGGTACCAGGCTGTACAGTGCAAACAACCCCTGCTTTAATTCTTTAAAGCAAACACCACAATACCTGCTCATTTCACGTACACGATGCTTTATCTTAAGCACACACATTTTGTTTCTGCTCCTACCTAATTGATACGTTAATCATTAGCTCCACGAGGAAGCAGCCACCAGCAGGACCTTTTCCCTGCTTAGGCACAAGCTGCGGGCACGACGTTGGGCCATTAACAGCATCACAGAATGGTTGAGGTTGGCAGGGACCTGTAGAGACCACCTAGTCCATCCCCTGCTCTAGCAGGGACATCCAGAGCACAGGGCACAGGGCGGCATCCAGGCAGCTTGGGAGATCTCCACAGAAGGAGCCTCCATAGCTTTTCTGGGCAGCCTGTGCCAGGTCTCTGGCACACTCAGAGTACATAAGTTCTTCCCCAAATGGAGGTGGAACTGCCTGGGGTTCAGCTTACACCCGTTACCCCTTGTCCTGTCACTGGACACCACGGAGAAGAGCCTGGCCCCATCCTCCCCACATTCTCCCCTCAGGTGCTTATATGTGTTAGTCAAGTCTCCTCCCAGCCTTCTCTTCTCCAAAAAGGCCCAGCTTGCTTGGTCTTTCCTCTTACAACAAATGCTCCAGTCCCTTCATCATCTTGGTCGCTCTACACTGGACCCTCTAGAACACCACATCCCCTCTGGTAGCACCTCACGCAATGGGCAGTGCTGCGAGGATTTGTGCCACCCCACACGGGCTCAGTTGTACCAGGAGCCCTGCGGGAAGCACTGGGTTCCATCACGAGGCCAAACTGCCTGCCAGGCCCCTTCGGCTCTGCTCCTCCAGGCCAGACGTGACCCTGGGGAGGACGCACTGAACCCAGGAACCCTGGAGCTGCCACTGTGGCCCAGAGCCTCCCCATGGGTGCCTGAACACACAACACGTCCACAGGGCAGAACCATGGCTGGGGCGGCAGCCACCTCCTCTGGGATGAGGCGCACCAAGGAGGGACCAATAAGCCTTTTCCCACAGGTGATTAAAGTGTTTTTTTAGTGACAAGCTGCCTCTGCACCAAGAGCTCTGTTTATACACATCCACAAAGCATGTAAGGAATCATGTTTAATACCACATATCCCTGCTTTAATATTGACATCTGAGGTGCAGTCTACAACAGACTGTGAAGTCCAAGGAGCCCATACCTGGCTCTGCCTTCAAGACATTCTCCCCTAACTTTCTCAGCAGCTGCTCCATGCAGGAGTGACAGGAGATTCGGAGCACAGATCAGCCCGAGGGCATTAATGGCAATCCAATGGGCTTCCAAAGGGCCAAAACACCCTCCACAAGATCCATCTTCCACAGCTCCGAACGGCTCTGCTGCTGCCCCAGCTACTTGAGGGGGAAGAGGAGCAACAAGGAAAGCTGCAGCCAGCGGGTGACACAGACAGCTGCACTGACCAGTCACTCCCATCACCCATCTGCCATGGCTGACCCTGGCTAGGTATGAGCTGGTCCCCAAGCAGCCTCTGCCCCCACTGAACCTGGTACCATTCAGGCTGGGCACCGTCTGTGGGACGATGCTCAGGATGGGAGAAGCAGCCCCCACAGCAGCAGCACCAGCGACAGGGGCCCCTTGACCAGCCAGGGCCTGCAGCACTCGCACAGGCCTGACCACAAACGCAGCAGGGAGTCATCCTCCAGCTGAGCCCCGGCCCTGGGATGAGGCTCCCTTCCCCTCCTGAGCACACGGTGTTTATCCGATCTTTGAGATACAGCAGGGGCCATAGGGCACCATAACAACCAGCATTTATGGAGCACAAGTGTCCCCAGGAAGGGCTCAGCACAGGAAAAGCAGGGCAAGAGACATTCCCGAGGAGCCGGATCTGCTGCAGAGTGCGCGCTCGGGCTCCGCAGGACAGGGGCAGGCACCTGCCATCCCCAGGTGCCCGTGCAGGACATGGCTTCACCAGCAGCAGGAATGTAGGGTTTGAGAGTTCAGTCCTGCTCCAAACCACAGAGACAATTCTGGAATTCCCAGAACTTGAGAACTTCTGATTTTTCTCCCCACAGGGAAATCCTGATTCACAGCTTCAGGGAAGCATTTTCCACCCATCAGCACATTTCTCAGCTTCCCTCAGCAGTTCCTATTTGTTCTTCAATGCTCCATTCAAGCAAGATCTTCCCTGCAGTTCACCGTGTGAACTCAGCCTTTCCATGGGGCTCCTGGATGACAGCGCAAAGGGACCCACTCCCATTTTGCGGCACAGGGGTCTGCGCAGCAGCTCACGCTGCCATGACAGCCCTGCACAAGCTCCCTGTTAACCAAGCCAGGAAAAGCCCAGGGGACTAGGGCTCTGCCAAGCAGCAGCCCCATTTGACCCAAGCACCAGCCCCATTTGACCCAAGCACCAGCACAGGCCTTGTTTGGCCAGTCTGCATGAAGCACTTCATGGGCATGGAGCCCAAGCCACCAAACCCTTTCTTTGCATCAGATTCTTGTCGCATTACCCAACCCTTGGGAGCGAGAGGCAGTTAAGGTGAGGGTGTTGCAGACACAGGCTCTGGGACAGCCCTGTTTGCCAGCAAACAGCCCATGTTTGCTCGGTCCCTGCCATAATGCAGTCCCACAAGCTCACCAGGTCCCAAGGACACAGAGGAGAGAAGGAGCCACAACGTCACTGTGATAAAGGAGCACTTGTTTCCCTGCCTGGACACTGGCACAGGTTGTCTGAAGTCACAAGTCCCGAAGCTGCTGCTTGGGAAGGATGGATACACACCACAAAACTGCAATTTGTGCAAGGAAACTGCTGGAGAAGGCGCAAATAAGCCTTGAGAAGAGGGGTAACACCGAAAAGGTCCCGGAAAGCTCAGTCGGGGGTTACGATCCCTTCTTCCACGGGGGCCATGGGAAAAGCCCCCAGCTCCCATGCAGCAGTGGTGCCACAGCTCCGGGTGACCTGGATACTGCCGCAGCTGGGCGAGCAGCAGCAGGCATAATCGCCCTGGCTCTTCCTGCTCTCACAGCTGGCACTGCGGCAAGTAATCAACTCACAGCAACACGAGAACAGAAGGTCAAGCACAGCAGCGAGCTGCCCCCACTGCAGAACGGGAACACTGAGGCTAAGCAGATCACTAACACCAGGGAGCGCTTTCAAAATTAACATGCTGCTCCATAATTCAGTGCATCCCACTTTTCAAAGTAGGCTGTTAATGACAGCATTACATCTTGGCCCTCATTTATCCTGACAAGAGAGTCCCTGCTGCCCAGTCAGCAGATATTTCACTTTCCTTACCCGTTTTGATGCTGAATTTATTCTACAAGGAGGAAGAAATAAGGTGCTTTCTGGAAGTGTTGTCTTCCTCAGCAAGCCTTCTGCAGCCTGGATGGCCACCACTTTCCCTGCTTTTCTCCATGGGGACATTGTGCTCATGCTGTGCATCCTTCCCGACTAGGCTTGGGACAGGCAGGTCCCCTTTACCTACCCAAAGCATTTGGGGATGTCAGACTGTGGATCCACCGGGTTCCAGAAACTGAGGTTCACAGACAGACATGAACACAGAGCCCTTCATTTCTATAGCAGGCAAAATGTGAACAATAAATAAAATAAATCCACACATCTCAGAGCCAGGAAGCTGGATCAGATATCCTACGGGATAACAACTCTCAGGCTCAGCACATAAATTATCAGCTGTAAAGGCCAAGCTGTTTATATCTAGCAAGCCCCAGCCAAGGCGGTTATGGGGCCTTGCGGGACACACTGAGTTTGCTGGTGCGGCCGAGCCTCGGGGCCAGCTCTCGGGAGCGACGGTCAAAGCAGTTCCCACCAGGGCCGTGGCCATTAATCTTCCTCCACGCCCCTGAGGAACTGTTGCCTTTCCCAACGCACCATTCCCAACTTGTGGCACAAATCCACGCCTAGGGAGGACAGAGCAGCTGCATTAGCTGTGAGGGCAGCACAGGCCTGCGGACACCCCTTGGCCTCCGCTCGCACTGGGAGAGGGAGCAGAGGCCACCAGGGCTGCCCTCATATTTGTGGCGCTGCGGCAGGCACGGGGCCAGCATCACCATCAGACTTTATGCCTCAACCGCAAGCCAGTCCTTGCAGTTGAGGCATTCATCACTTAATTAGTGCAGGGCAGAATATACCTGTGTTCCTTGCTCAGCCTGGCCCTCCCTTCGAGACAGTTCCTTGTTCTCTCGTGCAGTAGCATCTCGGCAATCACACGGTGCTCGTGTTACATCCTAGCCAGGTCTTTGCTCACTTAAAAGCAGCCCTTCCTGCTCTCCAGCTGAGTCTTTGCCAAGCACAATTCCAGTAATAAGATGGACCAACCCCTCTAGCCCCATGGGACCTTCTCCGCTGCTGCCCAGAAGCTTCTTCCCCTCTTAAATCCCAGCTACAGTTTTCTTTATTAATAAAGAGAATAAACCATAAGGCTCTTCCTTTTTCTGAGGGCCAGTTGAACAGGAGAGATCCACTGCTACTCAAGAAGGGCAGCTGATCATTTGATTAGAGACTGTTGTCACCTTGAAAGGCAACTTTATTGCCAGGTTTGGAGAACATGTATAAACGAGCAAAAAGGCATCTGCAAATCCAAAGCACCTCGGCAGCACCCCAGTGAGCCCAGGGACTCACGTTGTGGATGATGTTGTAAGGTTTGAGGGGACAGTATTACTTCCATCTGTGTGATGCACTCGGGACCAAACCATAATGCATAAATAACCATTTCCACGTGTTAGCACACCAGCTACAGGCCAGAATGCAACAAGAACTCCCTTGGCAGTTTGTCGACCAAGAAAAATAATTTCAGACATTTTTACAAAGCAGGACACATGGCCTCCTCAGTTCTCAGTGTGGCTCCACATATGCTTTCAAGTATTAATGCATTACCTGGAGTAGTTTTATTCATTAGATTAAGCAAAGCCATCCAGGAGAGCAAATCCTTTTGGAAAGGAGAGCATCTACACAGCAGCTCTTTCCAGTTGTTTGCAAACACCCCAGAAACAGACAAGCCACAGGAATTAAGGCCAGACCAGCTCGTATACTAGTGACTTGGTTAAATTTACATGTCAAGTTGACAAGACAGGTTAAGCCCCAGAGACATAACTTTTTTTAAAAGCAGTTTTTTGGAGAGACATCGGTTCTGCATTAGACATTCCTGGAGGTCATTACACCAAGCACAAAAGCTGCCTTCTGTCAAAGCATCAAATTACGAAGGTCAGGCTTCTATCTGAAGGACTGCCCAAAAAGGACCAAGCAAAAAAAGGTGTTTAATAGAAGAGCCAAGAGAAAGGAGCAGTTTTTGCAGAAAAAGAAGTTACACCCTTGATTTCATATTAATAATGTTGTTTCCCATCACATTGGCTCCCTCCTGGGAGCTCCACTTTCTGGTTGGCACTGATCAAAGGAAATACTTTGCATGGGAAAAGACACTATTTGCCCCAAATACCCAGAAATGTCTTGTAGTCACTCCAATATTTCCCCGGAAAACCCTGGTTACACTTCCGTTCACAGGGTCATGGTCCCCAGGGAGGGCCCTGTGCAGCAGCCTCCAGCATTTTGGCCAAGCACATTGAAAACAAGTTCTTGGAAAGGGCCTCACCAGGCTGCCTCATCCAGCTGCCATTGCCAAGGCCTCTTGCGGGTTCAGACAGCACCAAACTCCTCCTGTGAGACGTCTCCATCCCCAGCGTCCCGTAAAACAAGGGCCTTGAACAGAGCTTTGTTACAACGTGCTGCTGAGTGCGAGAAATCTCAAGTGATAGAGCCAAGACAGATGGTCAAAGCACAGGATTTGTCACAGAGACAGGAAGAGCCTACAGGCCCCTGCCCCAGAAGGGCTCCACAAGCACTGAGGAGCACTTGTCCTTGTGGAAGGCCCAGGCTTTGAAGCTTCAGTGCACGGAGCCTGTGGCAGCTTTAACATGTGGAAGCCACATGGGGACACGTGGAAGTCACATGGAGACACATCACTAAGTGACCTGCGCTGGTTGCTTGCACAGCGCACAGGACCCCTCCATGAGGGCAGCCACCTCCAGTCTCCCCACTGGGGCCAACTCAACACACAGTGACCATGGGGAGCCACAGCCAAGGCCGGCCCCACATTGTGACAAGGGCGCAGGGGAGTTGTTTGGGTCCTGACCATTTTGAACCAACACTGACTTCAGACCCACAAAGCCTTATCACAGTACAAAGCATTAATGCCTTGCATAGTTCAAAAGCATTAATTCAGATTTTAGTGACACTCATTACTCTCATTTCCTTCCATTCCCACTTTAGTCTCTCCATTATCATCACACACTCTCAGCATTTCTTGCTGCATGCACCTCCCTGCAATACAAACCCTGGCCCTTCTCCTTCCAGAAGAGAACTCTACCAGGGAGCTCCCCACACAGCCTCCTGCAAACCCTCCTCTTCCTCAGGGCTGGGGGGAGACTGGGTCTTGTCCCACTGAGGGTTCAAAGCTGCCCTAAGCTCTGCAGGGAGCTCAGGGCACCCTGTTATAGCAGCAGTTGCTGCCAAGAGGGATTGCACTGTTGTTCCCTCTCCCAGAAATCTGGGGCAGGTAACAGCTTCACAAAACACTTAAAAGCCTGGGAATCACTCACTGGTACCGTCTAATCACACACACAGCTTCTCATGAGCTGGAAAAAAAACAAATGAAAACCCCACACCAACTATGCATCCACTGGGATGTGGACTTTTGACTATTACTAGCTTTAACTATCCCACCTGAAGGTTTTAGATACCTAAGGGCCAGGCGGGATGAAAGTGCTGGCAAATACAAAGTTAGCAAAAATAAGTGCAGCTACCTCAGCATTGATATTTCCTTCAGAGATCAATATCAAAGGTTTTCAGCATGTCAGACAATGCCAGACAACTATTATCACAGACTCATTACAGCTGGAAAAGACCTTTAAGATCATCAAGTCAATGGTATTAGAGAAAACAACAAAATAAAGCAGGAAGACAGAGCTATAGCTGCTTCCAAGCTGCTTTCCACCACATAAAAGTGTCGAGGGCCAGAGGCTGGCACTCACAGCACTGCAAAAGTGCCACTCGCGCCTGGGCACGCGCAAGGGGTCAGCTCGCGGCTCCAGACCTCACCTGTGTTTTTGGGCCCATCAGCGTAGACAGGCCCCGGCGGGGGCGGCGGGTTCTGCCAGCCGTACTGCGGGTAGGCCTGGTAGCCGGGCTGGCCCGGTGCATAGGGCCCAGGCGGCCCCGGCGGGTAGCCCGGGTAGGGGCCGGGCGGCGCGCCGGGCTGCTGGCCGTAGGGCGGGTACGGGGCTGTGGGGCCCGGGCCAGGGTAGGGCGGAGGGGTCTCGTAGCTCATGGGCGAGGTGCAACCAGTCCTGCAGAGAGACACAAAGAGAAAATGTGGGTTTGGCTTCGCCTTTGCCCCTTCCAAGGGCACACAGACCCCACACTCACAGGAGCAGAGCACCCAGCCCAGATCTGGCTCCAGCTCAGTTCCTGCCTGCACTGTGCAAGTTGTTTCTTTTAAGTTGCACTTCAACACGTCAGGAAAGACACAAATGCACCCATTTCCCAAGTCCTGCTCTGGCTTTTTAACATGAAATATTTAGGTCTTCCAACTGCAAAGAAAATTCATCATGTTCCACTCATGATTAAATTGCCTTTGAGAGAAATTTAGAAGCAATTCCCCTGCATTTCTGTCAATATAAAAAACATGTGCAGCCTAACACATCCTCAGCCTCAATGAGAGAACGAACAAGCACATCTACCTGAAATGCCCTTTTGCCAAAGACAACATTAGGCTTCTCCTATTACAGGTACCTACAGCACAGTTCTACAGCAATATTGTACCTGTATAACTTCCTTGAGACACTGCAATGCAACAAATCATGTATTCTTGCAATAAAATGCTCTTAATCTGTCAAAGAGCCACAATCGATGTCTTGTTCAACCTCATTCCAAAAAAGCAATAGCACAGAGACTGCAAATACTAGAAATGTACAAAACCTACCTGGCATTGCTATAAAACTTCCCTAACATTTCTCATCCTGCAGCCATCGATACAGACTGTCACCCGAATACTGTTCTTTTAATTTAGCTAAGTAACATGACTGAGAAAGACATTTCTTACATTAGGTTTTCCCAAGCTTCCCTCTGCTTGAGAAACATAAGAACCACTCTAATTTTAACAGTTTTATCCTGCTGCTGTTCTTTTGCCATGACAGGCTTTAGAGGAATCACCATTTCCTTATGCTCTAGGTCCCTTCCTACATCCCACAAGGTTCTGAGAGAAATTCCTGGAAGCTTCCTTGCTCCTGCTGGCATGGTGGCTGTAGGATCAGCTGCGAGGGGCTGGAGGAGACCCACAGCCAGCATGGGTGCTCTGCAAGACATGTTCTGGGTAGGAATGGGCAGCCTACCAGGCTGGAGGGATCACGGGTACACGCAGCCCGAGCTCTGACGTGGCACAGATTAGTGATGGCACCTTCATGACTGTTGCAAGACCCCCCCTGCCCAGCCAAGTCAAGGCTCTGGGCCCTGGTTAGCTCCTGCAATCTGTGACTTAGCACTGAACCATACCGTGTTTATGACTTGCTCATTCACCTCCCCACAGCACTGGCTGTCCCTCCCCAGGGAAGGCTCCCCAGGCCCTCTCCTCACTCATGGGTCAGTCCTGCCGGAGCTCCCTCAGTGCGCAGCATCCATACGTGCTGCTCTGCCCCACGCTCTGCTGCAAGGGTCACAGCTCCTCAGGTAGCACCCGAGGGCAGCAGTATTAACCCCTCCTGTGACAATACCCAAGACTCCGCGGGCTGCATTTTCTCAGCCCCTGCCAGTCTGCAGTTTGTCATTCAACTGAATTAACTCTGATGCTCTTTTTGCTATGCAGAGCAAAGAGTCACCATTAAGTGCTGTGGCAACACTGGTACCTTTCAAGCAATGTTTTATCTTAATGCCTTTGACAAGAGTTTTACCTGTAAAGCCAATGCCAGTCTTGGGACTAGGAATCTAAGTGATTTCTGACTGTTCTGCTGTGTTTTATATTTCCAAGACCAGAAGGACACGCAGGGTTCAAAAGTGTCATACCACAGATACAGTATCTTTCTTTAGGACTCTTTAGAGCTCAGCTTGCTTCAGCTGAGCTTAGCAGCAGTCTAGAAAAATGCACATTCACTAGTTTTATTATTCTCTTACTTAAGAGAGTAGCTAGCTCCAAGCTCGATTTATGAGCTTCAGTGAAGTCCTGTGAGGTCCTCCCATCTTCACATGCATCAATTCACATCTATCTACATTTACCATCATTGCCACTTTAGTGCTGCTGAAAGACTTAAAGACGCTGCAATTCTTTGGTTGACTGCGAGCTCCTGCTTAAGCCATTCCCTGCCTAAAGATTTTAGGAACTCGAAGGCAACACATTTGTATTTGAGATGAAGCACTGCCCCTCATATGCTGATGTAGCCAGGAAGAATCACGTTTGTGCCCGGTAGATATTGATTCAGCTGCCTTGGCACCGGTGGAGATGGAGGGTATGGAGAGAGGCCTGGATCCCGAGGATGGTAACAGGGACCTGCGGATGCGCCCGCCCCTTGCCATGCCTGCAGCACTGGGAAGCAGTTTTCCAATACAGAGCTCTAATGGAAAGTACATTTAACATTAACAACCCAACTCCTGGCAATAAGCCTAGACCCTCAATAACATTTCACAGGAACAGGATCTAAACGAAAAAAGGCACAAGCGGCTTCTAAATGGCCCTGGGTCTGTGTTTCCCTCCTATCAGCTTCTTTCCAAGCTCCATTTAGTGATTGCATAAAAGGTACATTAAGGATAAATGGCAAGATATTCCCTTTGCTCTTCATTTCCAGGTAGTGTTCCCACTCAGGCTGCCCACCCACCGCACCAGGCCTAGTTGGAGCGATGAAGCTCTTGTGCTGTCCATTTATTCCAGCAAACGCCTCTCCCCATAATATTTTGCTTCCCAACCCACACATCTAGGCAGAAAGGAAAATCCCAGCTCCATCCTACCAATGGAAATGAGGAAAAGCAGGGCAGGGGGAAATGCATGCCAGGGTCCCCAGCTGGCACACAGCACCCACATGGTCAGCAGAGGGGCTTCCCCAGCTCTGCTCACACAAGGGCCAGGCATTTGCTGAACAGCTCCGAAGCCACCGAGTGGCTGAAGCCATCGGATCAGATCTGCTAACTGGAAACCGGCAAGTTTGGCTCAACAGGCCTTGAACTTCCAGAGCTTAACAGCTTCTCCTGCCAGCACCTCTGGAAGCCATAAGGGTACCTGAAGCCTTCCGAGCCCTGGGGAAGGGCTCGGCCCCTTGCTTCCTCTCGTGCCTTCTGCACAAAACTCACCGCTGACATTTCCATATCGTTTTGGTTTCCAAAACCTATGGTGTCAAGCAGTGCTAGGGGGCCTGATGTTATGCTGACAGCATACACCTCAGATGAAGCCACCTTTCTAAGCTTAAGTCACAAGATGTATCCTTGCTGTTGTCTCCAGAGGACTCCGCAGCAAAACAGCCTCATGGGGAATTTGAGCGACAGGAATCACCTGCTAAAGAGACTTTAGTGCCTTGGCAGCTCTGAACACAAAAACCCTCTCAAACACCCCTCAGAGCACCTGCTGTTCCCACATACTGCACACTGCGTGTCCACAGGGCCCTCAGGCCGAGAAAGCAGAAGTGAGAAAACGGAATAGTTGCTTGCACAGCTTAGAAAAACCAACCCCCCAAAACAAGGAGCCACAAAGCAATTTTACTGCCACTACAGGACCTGCAGGTTTACGAGGGCAATAAGAACAGAAACCATCACTGGAGGAGCCAGGAGGCAGAGGACAGATCTTGCAAAGGGGCAAGGCTTGATGCAGATGTACAAGTTGAGGGTCCCCACTTATATAAGTGGCTGCAGTATAAAGTATGGAAAAGCAGAGGCCTTTACAGAACTTATTGCACACAGGGGCATTAATAACTGCAGGTCAAATATTTCTGCCACGTTATTGTTCAAGTCTTTGGATATGTGCAACATTATATAGACGTTCTTAGGCTTTCCTAGAAGTACCTATAAAATACTAATTCTGTATTTAAAAGAGAAGCATTGGAACAGTTTAAACTAAAAGCAAAAAATCACTGAAAACACCTGAATGTCAACAGGAGTCAAACCAGAACCTCCAAACAATAATTAAGAACTCTGGCTAGTCCAACTGAAAGTGGAATAAAACCAGACAATATAGCTGTCAAGAATATGAGAACACCTTAAGATAGATGCGTTTGCACTCCTTATTTGGATGGTGTTGTGGCAGCAACGGAACAGCCCCCAGCATCGATACACGGATGGGATTACTGCTCTGACTGCAGAAGGCACAGCAGAGTTCACTGTATGCGCACCACAACACAAACTACAGCTTCATTACTCAAAATTCTGTTCCATACAGGCCAGATTGAGACCTTTCTCCTTGTGCCTTCTCAGTGCCTGCTTCTTCGCACCATATCTGCATCTATAACGTGATGCTTTATGTCAGCCCATAAGAAAATACACAAGAATCCTCTTTACTGGCTGCCTTGTCACAGAATACAAGTAAAGACCTCTCATGCAACTCATTGTCAAGAGTGGAAACCAAGACCTGACCTTACGCTCTCAATAGTTATTTATGCAACACTTCTACATTTCAAGTTGAAGAGAAGCTACTGAAGCTCAGAGAACTGTCACCAATGGCTCAAAAATCAAGTGACACTCCAATAACGAGCAACATTAATGTGAAAGTAGCGTTCTGACACAGAACCAAATGAGTTTTAGCTTAGTCATCGTGAGCAGCAGGTTCCACCAGCCACCTCAAGGGATACGAGAGGCCAGATGTATGCTGCAAAGTGCAGGTCCTACTCGGAGCCCCGAGCACCACAGGTCACCATGGCTCTCGGCTTCCTCACAGGGGAATGCGCACCCTCCTTTCTGCACGAGGCAGTCACAGCTGGGACCCGTATCAGGTGCCACAACCACAGAGATCGAGTGGGAAACCATGGAGAGGAGTCTCTGCCCCGCACCGAGGGTGCCCGGCAGTGCACGCACATCATTCATGAAGCCAGAGGCAGCGATGCCGTCACAGCGAGCAAGCCCCAGCCCTTCTTCCAGGAATCTCCATCAGCCGGTGGCCCCGTGCCAGAACCTGACCATAATGATACAGTCTGCTCGACTGACTCACACGTCCTGCTATCTTTATTCCCCCAAATGACAGAGCGAGTGCTATTTTTTAGTCATTGAGCCATATGGTGTCAGCTCGGAAAAGGAAATGGAGACAGACAAAGCACACAAACAGGAGAGTGGAAAACATCAATATTGACAGCCGGTTTTTGGACACTGCGCATTGGAGCTCGGCATTCCCACCAGCAGCTTCCCCCGCCCCTCAGGAAGGATAGCACAGCCCAGCACCCCGAGATACAGGGGATGCATCAGGAAAAGCGTGGACCTCTATCCAAAAATCCACATCACAGAAGGTTGCCCTTCTACCAACAGTAATGTATTAATCTGAATATGTTCCAAACTACCTCTAGAGGTAACAGTGCCCTGTTTACCATAAACACTGCCCCTCCTGACAGCCCACAGCAACACCTCTGCTCATGGGCAGAGATTTCTTTTTTTAATATGCACAGATTTCTTCTTTAATAAAAAGCACTACCCATGGGAAGGGTCGTATGGACAGACTTCCCGCCTAGATGCTTGGGAGAAGGCACAGCAGCTCCCTGAATCATGGAATTAAAAAAGGGCCCTCAGGATTGAGTCCAACCCTAAACCCTTAACTGACACGGGGCAGGGAAGCACCCAAAGAGCTCTCATCCCCAGGAAGCTGCTCATTTACAAACCTCCCTCTACACCGCATAAGCAGCTACAGTAGAGGCACCACCAGCATTGGCAGATCATCCACGCCAGCTCTCAGACCTTTTGGGAATGACAAATCAGTATTTCAGACAAAGGCAGCCTTCATCAGAAACGAAGCAGCGCAGCCAGCAACAGACCCGGAATGCTGCAAAGTTCCAGGACTTGATAAAAACACTCCGCACAGTAGAGAAGATTATTAGCCATAACACACATTAATATTGTGGACCATCCCTAAAAAACATAATCACTATAATTAAGTCCAGCATTTTATGCCTCCTTTTTGGTCCAGGTGAAATAGTATAAGTGCTTCTAGGAAATGCCGTATTTTTATTAGATAAAAATGATGTGGTGAAAGCATGAAGTAACTGGCAGCTGCCCAGCACTATAGCTGAAACCAACCTGCATTTACTACCTTGCAGAGATTACAGCACGGCTGAACCTGTACACAGCCTCAGAGCAGCACAAGTCCTGGCAGAAAGGGGAAGCATCAGAACCAGAAATGCATTTTCAGGTTCTCTTGGAGCTCTAGCTGGGATGGGAGTCGGGGTGAGCCAGACAGAGACCTTCCCTCTCGATCAATACAGGAAGGAAAATGAGGGCAATGAAAGCCCCTTCCTTCACTTCTCCTATTTCACCGAGACATTTGGTTATGCAAACACGGTCTTCAGTGGCCGCAGGAGCAGGAAATGCAGATCCAGACACCAGCCCTTGGTCGCAGTGTCGTTGTCGGCAGGGGTAGCCCTGCCACCCCGCGCTACTCCACGCCCCTGACCGGGGGGCCGCACGGGCTGCGAGGACCCC
>JAWLRI010000221.1:554514-568994 GCA_034781795.1 Crypturellus tataupa | reverse complement strand
CCGCTCGCCCCCGCGCGGCCGTGAGGCGCCGCGGCCCTTCCCGGTAGCGGGGGCGCGTTCCCGCCTGTGCCGCGAACCCCGGTGCCCCCCCGTGCTCCGCGATGGCCTCGTGTGAGAATAACTGTCAGTGGGACAAGAGAGAACGGCCTCAAGTTGCACTCGGGGAGGTTCAGGTTAGACGTTAGGAAGAATTTCTGCACAGCAGGAGCAGTCAACACTGGGACAGGCTCCTCAGTGGAGTCCCCGTCTCTGGCGGTGCTCAGAAACGTGTGGATGAGGCAGTGGGGACATGGTTTTGCAGGATGGCACTGAGGGGTTTGCGGTTGCACTCAGTGATCTTGAAGGACTGGAATGATTCCAATTGGAATGGTTCTATTCTAGGACAAACCTCATCATGACAACGTGCGGCAAAGAAGCCTCTGACTTCCTAGGGTCCCCGTGCCTCACGCCAGCGAGCAGCAGGGCCCCGTGTCCCCCAGCCCTCCTGCTGCTGCCGGAGCGCCTCTATGAGGGCCACGTATCTTCGGCGCCTCCATCCCCAGTTCCCCTTCATGCCCACTTCCACTTTCCGTGCGCTTCCTTCCTGCCTTGGAGCTCAGCCAGGAATTCCCTGGCCATCTACGCCGGTGTCCGCCCCCCCTCGCTCCACTTCTGGGAATGGCTCGTTCTGCCACCTCATGGTCACTGCAACCTCGTTGGCCCTACTGTACCCTGCGTGAATGAATTCAATGGAAACACCCCGGATTTCAGACATCCTGCCGGCATTGGTAAATGTGTATTCAAATACTGCTGGGTTTCTGAGAGGTTTAGAAACTGAAAAAAGCTTTTCTTGATGGTTCGGTCTCTACTACGTTTCTTTCTTCAAGAGGCCAGGAGGGACAGAATTTGAGGTTGCTCGGTAAAGTTGCCTGTATGTGGAAAATCAGAAATTAGGACTTAGCAGAAGTTAATCTAAGTTAGATCTTAAAAAGGAAACTACAGCGGAAACCAAAGTGCTGCTGAATTTAAAGAGAATTAAGATAGAGGAAACAAGGCCACAGGGCAAAAAAAAATCAGGTTGAGATTACAAGAATGTGGGTGCATCCCTGTAAAATTAAATGAATAATGCTCTGCCTAGATTTTCATTGAGGATTTTGTCCCAGAACACAGAGGTAGCAGCAGATAGGAATTAATGCAGAGGGTTGAAAATGAACATTTCTAAGGCAGAAGCAAGACTGGCAGAGGTTCATCTCCACCAGGGAGCTCAGAAAGGACAATTCCCGGCCTTCTTGGACACAGCGTGGATTTGAATGTGTCTATTAAATACAGGGCAAGAGACTTGGCCTGGAGAAGGCCTCGCCTGAGGTCCCTTCTGCAGTACCCCCTGCAGCAGAGCGAAGGAAGGGTTTTTGCTTTGCCTGGCCAAACTCAGGCTGATAATAATGTGGTTGGTCCTTACAAATGCAGCAGGAGGGAGACGTGGTGCAGGGAGGTATTCAAACCCGAAGCCAAACCAGCTGTATATGAATTATAGCTGAAATTTGGAAGATAATTTCGAACCATTGATATTGCAAGAACCCAGAACTGCCTTCAAATAAAAAGGAAATTGTTCATAAAGTGGATGTGGCTGCATTTAAAAGCAGGACTGTACAATGGGGGTCCTGGGAGCCCGGAGACCTCCTACTCTCATTCCTGAATGATGCTCCCGTTTCCTGAGGGCTCTACAGGCTCCGCTCTGCCTTGGACACTGCAGTCTGGCCCCTGCACAGGTGCCTTTCGTTGCCTTCAATATTATTTACATGTGCATTTGTAAATGACAAGGATATGCTAACCAGTGACTCATGTTTTGGTATAATATCTTGTAGCCTTTTGCTTCTAACAAGAAACCTGCACATGGAAACTTCCAAGCACAGATATTGGGAAAGCAGTTGCCCAGATTTACTCTGATAAAATAGGTCAGGGCCATGGGTTAAAGTACTATATTATCGTGCCCGCTTTGAGCACGTGGCTCTGACTCGTGCTTGTGACTCACGCTAGGCGGACAGTGACCTAGAGCCTGAAGGCTGCTCCTGAGTCCTTCCTGTGCCTGGAGTGGGGAATGTGCTTGGGGAAGCTGCAGTCATGCCCGTGACCACAGCACAGCGATGCCCAGGGATGCAGGAGCACGCGCCAGTCCTGCTGCTGGAAGTGCGATGCAAGCAGATTTTGGTGGGAATTAACTGGCTGAGGCTGTGATCTCCCCGTGCAGTGAGCAAATCACCACCTCACTCATTCCCTTCTTTGCTTGCAGCCATAGTGCCCTGCCACCAGGTCTGGCATGTGCCAGAACCTCCTCTGAGACACTTTACTCTGCAAAAAGGAAGACATCCAACACAGCAAAATAATAATAATAATAAATCCCCTGGGTAATTTTGCAGCATGCTGGTGAGTTCCCGTGGCTTGCACAGAGGCTGTGAGCAATGAGAGAGCTGGCACAGACGGGCTGAGGAAAAGGCACAGGGGTGCCCCTATGTGCCAAGCTGCAGCCCAGCTCCTTCACGTGTACCTTCATTACAATATTATTTACATATGCAGTTGTAAATGATACTCTTTGGCCAGGTGTGTTACAGTAGACACAATACACATTGTTCTGCTGGTTAACATTAAACTTGTCTTGGGTCTTTACTGCAAAGCCAGCGAGTAGGTACCATTGTCTTGTCAAACATTAACTAAAAAAAGCAGCTTGAAAAATGCTGTGTGGCAACATCAAGATTTTATAAGGACATTCAGTACTTAAATCTTCTTATTACCCAGTTTGCAAATACTTCAAATCTTAATGCAGTCCTTCTTGGTTGCTCTTAATACCCCTCCAGCAAAAATGATATCTGTATTGGGGGGATTCAGCCTCTTTCAACCAGTCGAGTTGGTGCATCACAAGTTACCTGCAAGGCAGTGGGAGCATCCATAGGTCTTACATATGTAGAACCAAATGAGTTCAGCTCCCACACAGGCTTCCCTATGCATTTGCATGGGAATGTGACCTGGTCAGCACTGAGCTGAGGACAGGAGACTTTGCTGGACACACTAATGCGATCAACCTGAAAATGTTGTCTGAGACGTGGGAAGACATGGAGGCTTTTACACCTAGCAAAACAGTGCTCTTTACATCTTTCTTTTATCAAGGATTTTCTCTCTCACATTCTCACTTTTCTTAACATGACCTCACAAACATGGGAAGGGAGATGTGAATCCTGTTCTTTAGAAAAAACAGGCTGCCAGGAAACGCCGGTTTAACAACTTCTATTTTGCCAAAGCCTTGCTGCCGCTGTCAGCTCAGTGGCTTTGCAATCACAGCTTTTTCTTTTAGTATTTGCTTTTTTTTCCCTCTCTTATATCCTGAAAGACATAAACAAGAGGGAATGACCCGACCTTGTAGAGGACAAATACCAAAGCTGAATCCGCACAGCACACCAAACTGTGGAAAAGAAGGTGAACTGTAAAATAGAGAACAGCAGAGAGCAAGACCATTGCCAGACAACCCGCTGCAGTTCCTTTCCCTATTCTTGCTGCCTTTTGCATCTCTTTCCACACAGTCGTTCAGTTAAAATTTATTGCAGAAGCCTTGTGAAACACGACACTGTCTTGCAAGAACGTTATGTGAGATTACAGCATGCAGGCAGGGCAGTTTTGCTGGTTATGGTTTTGGGGTAAGTATCTGTGGGGCAGAAGGGATGAGGGAGGAATCATCTGTAATGTTTTCTTTTAAAAGTCTTTTGAAGACATCCTGTCCATCTCCATGCTCCCACCAACTAGAACGCTCCTTCCCACTCCATGTGAGCCCCTCAGTGCAAAAATGCCCTTGCAGGACCATGTGAGCAAATCAGTACAGTGCAAAAATGCCCTTGCAGGACCATGTGAGCTAATCAGTAAATCATAACAGAGTGAAAATGCTGCCTTGGAGGATAAAGCCAAAGGATCTGCGTGCTTAAGTCTCAAGGCCTGCCTGGGAACAAAGGTCTTTTTTTCCCCATGCATGTGTGCTATCAGGAAACTTCACTAACTTGATGAAAACTAACAGTGTAAATATTCAGGTCCATAATTTTTCCCTGGGGATTTAGAAGAAGACACCTGCCTTCCCTGCCAGAAGCTCTGCCTTAGTGTCCAAATCAAATGGGCACTGCTGGACTGTGAGAATGAGGCCGACGTGTCTGAGAGTGGAGCTATGACCACATGGTCCTGCAGCAACAGAGGCTGCATGAGGCACTTGTGAAATTGGTCCCTGCTGCACTGGCCAGTCTGCTCTGAGTCATGTCCTGACGGTATGTTGTTCATCAGGTTCAATGTCCATTCACATCTTTCTAGCCTTGACTAGAAAGAAAAGATGGAGCTGTGACAGGCGGGTGATGCTTGTTCATCCCTTGTTCCTCATGATGGGTTCTGGTGTGCCCACGACCGACTTGACTCCCAGATCAAACACAGTAACTTGGTTTCCTCATTTGGCAGTGAAATGGGAGTATTACTGGTAGCATCTCCCTCTCTCCCTTTTCAAAACCCTGGAAAGCACCATGTGCTAGAGAAATGCACGAGGCTGCTTCATTGCTTGTGTTGCCCAGAGACCTGTGCAAGATATTCCTGAAGTTGATCTGCTCCTCTGATTCCATGTCTCAGGATTCTGGACCCTTCCTAAGCTGCTCTCTGGCTAAGGGTCTCCATGGAGTCTCTGACGTGGGCTCTCCATCATGCCCAAGTCACTTGATTTCCACCTTCTTCCTGCTAGTGTCTCATTCCTATCCCACCCAGTGAAGTCAGATGTCTTCTGGAAGGTCTGTAGGCTGTTGTATTCAGGTGCATGGAAATAATACACACTGTAATGCACTGTATTCTGTTCTCTTCTGAAGACCAGACTCATAGTGGATACAGAGAAATTAGTTGATCTCTTTGGATTACATTATTTTACTCAGGCTAAGGAGATGTGTGTGCTGTGAATCTGTCCTCTGGACCTGTATATGAAGCACCAAATCTTGAGCTTGAAGAGAAGCTGATAGTTTAGTACGGGGATTTGTGAGTTGCTTTGCACAACCATGTCACC
Organism: Crypturellus tataupa; assembly: GCA_034781795.1. NCBI lineage: Eukaryota > Metazoa > Chordata > Aves > Tinamiformes > Tinamidae > Crypturellus > Crypturellus tataupa. The sequence goes on along the minus strand of JAWLRI010000221.1, from coordinate 563,947 downwards.
TGAGTTTGTTAGAGCTCTGACCATGACGGTAGGATGGGGTTTAAGACCCCATCTCAGAGCCCCGACATTAGGAAAGGTCTGAAAGGAAGCCAATGTCATGCCAGTCTTCAAAGAGAGCAAGAAGGAGGACCCAAAGAACTGCAGGCCAGTCAGCCTTATCTCCATCCTGGAAAGGTGATGGAACAGTTCATCCAGGGTGTCTTCTCTAAGCATGTGAAAGACAAGGTGATCAGGAGTAGTCAATATGGATTTACCAAGAAGAAATCATATTCCACCAATCTGAAGGCCTTCTTGTCCACTTGGACTTCAGCAAGGCTTTAGACACTGTCTTCCATAAAACCCATATTGGCAAGCTCAGCAAGTGTGAGGTGGATGGAGAACTGGCTGAAGGACAGAGCTCAGAGGGTTGTGATGAGCCCCATAGAGTTTAGCTGGAGGCCTGTAGCTAGCTAGGGCCAATACGAGGTCCAATCTTGTTCAAGTTCTTCATCAATGATCTGCATAAAGCAACAGAGTGCACCCTTGGCAGTTCTGCTGAACACGTAGATCTTGGAGGAGTGGCTGATAACAGTAGAAGGCTGCGCTGCCATTAGGACGGACTTTGACATGCTAGAGAGATGGCCCTTCTCTTCAGCAGTGGTGTGGCCACACCTGGGGCACTTAGTCCAGTTCTGGGCTCCCCATCAGGACTGAGTAGAGGTGCTGGAAGGATCCAAATGAGGGCCACTAAAGTGTTTAAGGAGCTAGAGCATCGTGTGAGTAACGACTAGGAGAGCTGTGGCTATTCAGTCTGGAGAAGGCTGAAGGGAGGAGATCTTACCAATGTGAATGGGTATCCGAAGGGAGGGTGTAAGGGGGATGGGGCAGACTATAGCGGTGCCCGGCGATAGGATGAGAGGTAGCGGGTACAAAGAGAATCACAGGAAGTTCCTTCTGAACATGAGAAAAATCTGTATTTCTCAGGAGGTTACGGAGGACTGGAACAAGTTTCCCAGAAAGTCTCATCTTTGGAGTTATTCAAAAGTTGTGTGGACACAATGTAACATGATCTAAGTGACTCTGCTTGAACAGGAGGTTGGAATAGATGAGGTCCCTGGCAATCTCAACCATTCTGCGACTTTGTGATTCTGTGACTTTAGGCTAAGATTTCAATTGTCTCCTACTTGGGGAAGTTTTCAGGGTGTAAAGCAATTGGTAACATATTGGTCTGTGCTGCAGCTGGGAATCTTGAATGGATGTCAAGGAGCAAACAGCATCTGCCAGAGTCATTGTTTCCTTGAATTGGCAAGAAATAAATCAGAGGAGCTGAAAGATGAGACAGTTTGAAGGTTAAGTCTTGGTGATAGGAGCCAGAAATTCAGGCTCCACTTGTTCTTCTGAGTCCAGACATACCAAGTCTTTTGGTTTCCGAATCCCTAGATCTTTAGATATGCCACTCTGGATCTAGGAGAGCAAAGCCCTGCAGCTCCAACATGAAGAAAGGCCTCATTTCTTGCACTCAGCTGCTGCCGTTGGCTCCCGGATGACCTGTCTCTCTGCCCTACCTGGGCTGGCAATTCTGGTTGTTGTTTCCCTGAATACAAGGATTAAAAAAAAACGTTTCCATGTGAATGTTCCACCTTACAAGTAGGGGAACATGCCATGAGGGCTAGGAGGATGGGAGGCCCAACACTACCAGTATTCCCTAATAGACAGTGTGTGGGGCACAGGGTTGAAGAGGAGACACTGCGTTGCTTCTCCTCAGACTGCAGATCACCTGGCAAGGTCCTGGGTTCAAGGAAGGTACCCATTAAAAGGTACCTACTGATGGTGAAGATAGAACCACTGATGGTGGTTCTGCTGTGCCAGCATCAGAGGGACTTGAGATGTATCTCAAATACATGTCCTCTGTACTCCCAGCAGGACTGATGAAAAAGTTCCATCATTTTACCATGTCTCAGTTTTCCTATCTGCAAAAAAAAAGAAGGAAAAGAAAGGCTGAGCATAGGCCGTGCACAAAAGATGAGTGAGGATTTCAACTCTGTTGTGCGTAAAGGAGGCTGAGAAACTCAAGCCTGGGTGCTGCTGCAAACAGCTGAAGAAAGCCTGCAGCAAAGCCACAGGAATGAGGCTGTAAGGCAGGCACAACCCCTTTGCTCTCTGGTTGTTGTGTTCCTGAGTGCCATCACTTAGGGTTTCAAGCAGACAAGACCTGCTTGATTGTGTTGGGGTGGTTTAAGGCTTTGCACCCACAGCTACCAGAGCTGCCAAGAGGGATGTGCCCCTTATCTCGTTGCTCAAATACTCTGCAGCAGCTGAGGCAGGGAACATCTCGGTGTTCTCATGACTCTCCTCCGGAGGTGTTTAAGTCATGGGAAACCAAGACACGAAGTGCAATAAACCACCAATGATACATCATTTCTGGGCTAGTCTGACTGTGATCCAGCAGAGGAGATCAATGGAGGTTGACAGAGCAGATGAAAGCTGCAGAAACCATGCACATATTCAGACCACAAGGCTCCCATGTGATTTTCCTTGGGAGTGCTGAGCAATATCAGAGAGCTCTGCTGGCTCTGTGGGATCAGAGGATGAGTAGGAGAGCTCCAGCATAGCAAGGCATGAATGTGGAGGAGTGGAGGGGTGGGCATAGTTGAGAGCTGATGATGAGAGGCCAGATGAGGGCCTCACAAATAGGACAATCTGCTTTCAGTACAGACCACACTTTTTTTGCCTGGATCTATGTGATCCTTCTACAGGATCAGGATTTTCATCTCCCATTAGGATCCTGCCTGACCCTAATGGTATCCCGCATGGTTTTGAGACTCTAGGCAGTGGCCTGGTAATTGGCACATATTCAGGCAGGTCTGTAATTGCTTTTACTACAGAACAGCCATAAATCAGCCCCAGAGCAATACTAATTAGGACCAGAGCCTGGTGCATTTCCTTGCTGCTTCCTTCAAGGGCTGGACATGACCTTAATGCTCATTCTAAAGTGTCCTACCTGCATGAGTGGTAGGCTGGGGCAGTTCTTGGAGTGCCTGGACAGGTCACCACTACTACTGCCACCTGGAACACTGTGACATGCCTGCGGGATGACAATACTCATGAGGACACAGCCCTCTGAGCCCAGGAAGTCTGTGGGCAAAGGGATGGTGCAACATGAGACCGAGCAAAGGAAGATTTCACAGCAAGTTTCACCAGAGTCCTGCAGATAGCATGATGGCTGGAAAGGGGGAAGGGATGGGATTTCACAGGACGGGAATTATATGTGGGTGGTTGCACTGGCCATCCTAGGCTGCTCTTGCAGAGCAGGAGGTTGGACTAGATGATCTCCAGAGGTTCCTTCCAGCCTCAGCCATTCTGGGATTCTGTGAGGTGCTGTGATTGCACCATCCCTCAGTGCAGACTGACTGTAGATACCTTATACAAGGCAGACGGAAGAGCATTAGAGAGAACATCTCCCTCTTTTCTAAAACTTGGCTGTGTGGGTGGCCCACATCAGCATGACCTGATAGTGGAGCAGAAAAGGGCTTTTTTTTCTCTTTAGCTAAACATGCCAAGGGGCTCAGAGAAACTGCTGATGAGCTGGGATTCCCCTGGACACCCCTGAGTCTCACAGGGATGCGTGGAGGGATATTCAACAACCACCAGGATAAGAGACCCCAACCCAACAGCAATCTGTTCTAGGCTTTAACTTTGTTCAGTGTTTCTCTGCTATTAGCTGCGTGGCTGAGACAATAATTTAACTCTGGTCATAGAAGAACTGGGACGACCCAGTGTCACATCCCCTTTCCTGCTTGAGTCAGGTCAGAGGTCCACTATAGGGTGTTGCAAACTCCTCCTGCCACCAAACTAGGGGGTTTTGTCACAAGCAACACAAAACTTCGCCAGACCCCACGTGCTGAGACTGCCTGAAGCCCTGCTGCTGTCTGAAGTCAGCCGTGACCCTACGGGACCTGCTGGAATCAGACCCTTCCAGGATTTTCCCCTGGCTGCTGGCAGGCTGTTCCGTTGCCCTGATGGATCTCATTCCCATGCTATTTATATCACGTGGGATAGCATGTAGGCACCACTGTCAATTAATAAAGGCCTGTGCCAGCCCCTTTTCAGGCAGCTCTGCTCTAGCTACGGACTGGCCTAATTTCAGGTTTGCCAACACAGGGAAGGGCCACGTGTGGCTCCGTGGGGGTTTCTGGCTCAGGGTTTCTGTCCCTTGGGATCCAAGCCCTTCAGTCCTGCCTATGGCTGGAGAGACAGGTGCACTTGGGCTCTGCTCTTCTGGTACGATTGGTGGTGCAGACAGCACCACTGCTGAAATGTCCTGCAGCTCGAGCCTGGAAACCTCCTGTGGGGTAAGACGGTGGCACACAAAGGTATTGGGGGGAAGGAGTTCCTGCAACACTTGCAGAGCTGCAAGTGCCCCAGCAAGTCCAGCAGCAGGGTCTGGCACCCCAGCTGCTCTTCCAGAGCAGGGTGGGAGTGGGTGTGGGTGTCTTTCCTCCACTGTGGTCAACCCTCTCCCTGTGGTCCCCTGCAGATTGGACCCTATGGCTCTAGGTCCCTTTAGGGCCTCCAATCCCATGCTTGACACAAAACACTGAGGTTTCCTGCAGAAAGTCTGTTTTTTTTTTTTTTTTTTTCCAGCTGTCTCCTTGTCCTTATTCTTGCATTGCCCTCTGCTGGGTTGCTTTCATCTTTCACAGCGTACTTCTGTGTTGCACAGCATCTAATTCCCTCTAGATTAATGGAGTAACCTTGGAGTTCTTGGACCTGTGCAGATACATGGAGTCCACCAGCTGAAGCTAACAGCAGTGACCAAGACCTCTATTTTGTGCTGAAGGACCATCCCAAGCAGTAAAGGGGACCTAGGTGAAGATTCCTCTGAGGAACCTGCGTAGTTCGGTTCACAGAATCCCACAATGGTTGAGGTTGGAAGGGACCTCTAGAGATCATCTAGCCCAACTCCCCTGCTCCAGCAGGGACACCCAGAGCACAGGGCACAGGGTGGCATCCAGGTAGGCTGGGAGATCTCCAGAGAAGGAGACTCCACAGCCTCTCTTGGCAACCTGTGTCAGGGCTCTGGCACCGCCACAGGAAGGAAGTTCTTCCTCACATGGAGGTGGAACCTCCTCTGTTTCAACTTGCACTCGTTACCTCTTATCCTGTCACCAGCGACCACAGAGAAGAGCCTGGCCTTGTCCTCTCTACATTTACCCCTCAAGTACTTGAACATGTTGATCAGATCTCCTCTGAGCCTTCTCTTCTCCAGACTAAACAGGCTCAGCTCACTTAGTCTTTCTTCTTTTCTCAGATGCTTCAGTCCCTTAATCATCTTTGTCGACCTGCGCTGGCCCCTCTCTAGAAGCTCCGCATCTCTCTTGTCCTGGGGAGCCCAGAACTGCCCCCAATACTCCAGGTGCCTCCCCAGAGCAGAGCAGAGGGCCAGGATCCCCTCACTTGACCTGCTCCAGTTGGTGAAGATGGGGCCAAAATCGCTCTCCTTTGGTTACAGGAGGCTTTCTAGGCAGCTGGGTCATGATCACAGCTCTGTGTGGACCAGCAGAGTGAGGACAGGGCGAAGACTGGAGGGGGCTCAGCTGCAGCAGGTGCTTAAGCCGTGTCCTGTTGAGGTCACTGGCCACCAGCTGGACCTCCGGAGCTGTCACAGCAGCCAGCGTCTCCCCCGGCACCCAACAGAGAGCCGCGTGAGACCGTGCTTGGGCCTGGCACAGCCAGCCATAGGCACCCCAAAGCAACCAGCCAGGCTGGCGCCCACCACCTCACTGAGCCAGCCCAGCAGCTCCTGAGAAGGTTCTGGAGCCTCTGGATAGTTCTGCTGGTGACAGAACTTCCCAAGGGCCCTGGATGCATTTGCAACCTTCATGATGTTTCGCAACAGGGTTCTGATGTCAAAGGAGCCTCATAGAGAAACAAGCAACAAGCTGAAGTTCCTCCTTTGTCATGTGACACGCGTGAGCCCTGGTAGCCACTGCTGTTGGTCACAGCAGTGTTGAGGCTGCGCCCTGCCATCCATTCCCATTCCAGATGAAACTCTCCTCCCAGACACTCATGCTTTTGCATCTACCACTTGAGCGCCATCTAGCTACACAACTGAGGTCAATCTGGCACTTGATTTTCTGAGGAAGGAATTAAATTTGCAGGTCTTGCAGCGCCATGCAGCCCCCAGCGCTGCCTCTAGGCTGCAGCTGAGACAGGCCAAGGGACAAGCATGTTCTGCAGTGCAACGCACTGGCACCCTCTAATGACACAGTTCTGTATATTCAGTGGATACCAAGGTAGCTGGGTTTCTCGCCCCGGTCCTTCCCTCCCTGATGTATTTTGGAGGCTGCAGTTGTGCAGAGTGACAAGCCGGATTCCCCCTCCTGTCCTGCTCTGCTCCAAATCCCGAGCTTCTGTTTCCCGGGCTGCAGTTTCCCAGGGGTTAAACAGGGAGCAGTGTGCAAAGCTGGTGTCTGTGTAACACTCCTGCCAGGTGCCACATCAGTGAGAACTCTGCTCCCTTCCCTCTCAGCCGCAGGGCAAGGGACGATGCAGTTGTCCCACGCGGTCTGGAGCAGGAGCACTGGAGCGGCTGCCTGCCTGATTCCTGCAGACTCTGGTCTTTCCTTTCCCAGCCCATCAGGGTGAAGCCTGGGAGCAAGGAGCACAAACGGGATGACGTTACCCCAACTGGTGATGAGTTTCATAAGACGTTGAGCTGCACAATTGCTGCAAGATTTGTCTACCTACTAACCCGGTGCTTTGGCTACCACCCAGGTAGCTGGCATGGGGTTTGGAGCAGCAGAGCAGGGCCCTGTGTGGGGATGGCGAAGGACACATTTCTCTGCCGGCTCTGCTGACTCCCATGAGCTCTCCCGGAATGGGCCTGGGAACACAGGGCTGGGTGGGTTAAATTCACTACAGCATAAGGGGGCTTTGCTCAGTGAGTCTGATTCAGCTATGCTCCGTGAGGTGACAGGACCTTATGGCAGAGCCTGTCACCATGCCAGCAGCTCCACTCAGTGCATGTTGGAAAAACACAGACTAGCAGGGCATGTCCCAGTGCCGTCTTGCTGGTCTCATGGCCAAAGACAACAGCTCTCTCCTTCTCTCCACTGGGCAGATGCTTCGAAATGGCCCTGGGAAATGCCATTCAATCCTTCCAATCTTGCATCCCTCCTGCAGAAGCTGCCTGGTGGGACAAAACGCTATCAACTTCCTGGGAAGTGTCCCCAAAAAACTCTTTCCACAGAGGTAGACATCAGTGGTTGGAGAAACCTTTGGGGGATGCATAGAAAACCTGAGGATAGGGATGGGGATGGGGATAAGGTAGAGATGCAGTGGGGATAAGGACTGGGAATGGATAGAGGTAGAGAAGGAAAAGAGGATGTGGGTGGAGTAGGGATGGGAATGGGATGGAGATGGGAATGGCATGGGAATAAGGTGGAGATGCAATGGGGATAAGGACTGGAAGTGGATAGAAGTGGGGAGGGAAAGGGGATGTAGGTGGGATAGAGATGGGAATGGGATGAGGATAGGAATGGGGATGTGAATGGAATACGAATGGGAATAGGAATAAGATAGAGGTAGGAAGGGGAGGGAACAGGATGGAGAAGATAAAAGAGATGGGTATTGGGGTGGGATGGAGATGGGGAGTGGAAGAGGATGGGAAGAATCTTTCTCCTTGGGAAGAGACAGCGACTCATGCCGGCTCAGTCATGCTGGACACAGCAACCTTGGCAGTGGTCAGTGTGTTTCTCCTCTGCTGTTATCCTGTGGGGCTGCACTACTCAGCCAGGCTGCTCTGTGCCAGCAGGGTTTTATTTTACATTTCTTTTCTTAATGGCTTGGGTGGCCTGAAGTCCTGAGCAGCGAATTCTGACAGCTCAAGATTGGGTGAATGAATGCACATGGCAGTGTGGCACCAGGGATTAGTCACCAAAATTGCAATTAGGGAGGAAAATAACATTGGGTTTACAAAATTCTTTCCAGGAACATTGCATTTCTTCTTCCACAATAAGACAATGGTACTTTAGACTGGTTTATGGGACATTGCCTTGTGTCAAAATATATATATAGCGAGGCTTCTAGAAATGGAAGAAGGTAGCTAATGTAAAACAGATTAACAATTCAGGGAGGAGGAAAAGCAGCATTCATTTTTTACAGTGACAGCACAAGTACTTTGGGAAAAACCCACGGGGGTGAACAGAGGAAATTACAGCAACACTCAGGAACAGGCAGCAGTGAAGCTGAGCCTGACATGAAGTCCGTGGTGATACAGCAAATTGGGGACATCCAGGGTACTGGGGAAGAGTCCCATGGAGCGGGGCCTCCCAGTGCCGACCACCGTCCGTTCCTCAGCTGTGCAGATCCCTGCACCTCGCTGGAAAATAGTGTCAGAGATACCTGCACCCACCATGGGCAGGGTAGTGACGTGTCCAGGAAAGCAGGGGTCAGTCTTTTGATTGTTTCCCAGTCACTTTATTTTATCCTTCGAGCAAGACTCATGCTGCTCTGCAATGAACAGAGGTGCAAAGCACCAGGAAGCTCTATGAGGAACAAGGACGTACATATTCTTCACGGCATGGCTCTAGCAATGAGTTTCAGCGGGTCCTAGAGATAGCCCAAACACAGCCCTGCAAATTTCTAGTCCACATGGTGCAAGACAGACTCCTCGCTCCCCTGCGAGGATCTGCAGGGCTTTAACATGGGCAGCCAGGGTTTCTTCAGCTAAACCTGCTTCCAGGGAGCAGCAAATGCCCAAAAGGCCCTGAGATGCCCAGGTTTCCGGGGAATTCAAATTCCCTCCTCCACCCTGACAAAGGGACGGGGTTGCTGTGTCCTTGCTGGGACAAGGCAGAGGAAAGCTGCTCCTCGCCAGCCCTGGGGCGGGCAACAGGCAGCAGCCAGCTCTCACTGGTGCGACCCGGACAGCCCTCCAGTTCACATTGCGGGTTTATGTGGTTTTAATTATTTTTATTGAAGGCAGAGGAGATGTTCGAAGCAGAGAGCAGCCAGCTGCTGCCCCGGGGAGCGGAGGGCTGCCTGTGAACTGCGCTTGCCCTCCTGCGCTGCCTCGGCCTTGGCATGCGGGACGCGGGGAGCCATCAGCACCAGGGCCACAGCCTGTGTCGTGTCCCGCTCAGACAGCAACCAAGCCCGCCTGCCTGGCCTGCCGCCCCTCAGCGTCCCAGGAAATCCTGGTAGGAGGCTGCTGGGGATGATTGCACTGCTCCCCTCTCAGTTTTCTTCCTTTTCTAGGGGTTTCCTCCTGCAGGAGCAGTGTGGCTGGCAGCCCCATGCCCGTGTTGCCCATGGCACACAGGCAGCCCTACAGCACGTCTGTGGGTCCTGCTTGGTGTCAGCAGTATGAGCAGGGAATCATAGAATCATAGAATGCCTAAGGTTGGAAGGGACCTCTAGAGGTCATCTAGTCCAACCCCCCTGCACACGC
>JAWLRI010000221.1:522913-554414 GCA_034781795.1 Crypturellus tataupa | reverse complement strand
TGGGGGGCCCAGAACTGGACACAATACTCCAGATGTGGCCTCACCAGGGCTGAGTAGAGGGGTAGAATCACCTCCCTAGCAGTCTCCTACTCCTTAATGCTAGGTGTTGCCCTCTCTTATCGTTCCCAACCCATTCCCTCTCTGACCACCATTGTGCCCTACGTGGGCACTCGTAGCCCCAGGGAACATCGGGGACAGCCATGGAGCAACACAGTTTGGGTGGGAAGGGAGATGCTGTCCTGCCCCCAGCACATCCTAACTCAGCCCCTTCAGCACAGCGCTGAAGAGAGACCCATCTCCCCACAGAGGGGTCACTGGGTACCACTGGGCTGCACCAAGGCAGGGACAGAGAAAGGGAGCAGTGAGGAAAATGATGCCATCGATCATGTTGCCATTTCTTTGCGGTTTTCTTGGTGGTTCATTTTGTTGGTGTTCTTCCTGCAAAAGTAGGAGGCCCTGAGGAGGAGCTGGTATAACAAGGGAGGGAGAAGGGTGGCAGCAAGGTCTACCCATCTACAGACAGGGGAACCCAGCACAGAAACCTGGGGGTCTCCCCAGATGGCTGAAGTTGTCCCCATGAAGGAGGTCACAGAGATTTTTGACCAAAGAGCAGTTATTTCCATGTGTGCCACCCATTGCGCAGGTTTACATGCTGTAAAGCAATAGCACCAGGTATATCCTGGCTTCTAATATCTGTGCATTACCAGCAACGTACCCAGTAAATAGCCCATCTCAGAGGGGCATAACTACAGGGCAAGCTTTGAAATGAGATGTCTGTGCAAAACTTCACCCTGATGAGGAATGTCTGGCCAGCTTAATAAACCTACACCTCCCTGTTTTACCTTATGCCAGTCCTTAGGTCCCAAGAACATGCTTCATAACAGTAGCTCTGACTGCAGGGCAACACTTTTGCCTTAAGGGGCACATCCCATTTTCTAGGAAGCTGAGTAAAGTCCACATCTTGAACATCTTCTTCCAAAGGTGCCAAGCCAGGGAGCAGCAGGCAGGCCATGACAGAGTGAGGAGTAGAGTGAAGGCACTCAGGTCCTTCAACTCAGTCAGCACAAGGGAAAAGTTCAGTCCTGGTCATCAGAGGCTTTTGGCTGTAGTAGAACATAGTGTAGGGAAGCAGCTGAAACAAGTTTGGACTAAAAATGCACTTGTCTGGGTTCTTGGGACTGGTGGAGAGCAGTTGTGGCATCTCAGAAGACACAGCAGGGCAAGATGAGGTCAACTCCTGCAGGAACCCTGGGCTTGGGGCAGCAGGTAGAATGAGAGAAACTCATAAGAAGGTGCTCCCGGGCATCCAAATATTCGGACTGTCTGTGCGGGGTGCCCTGCTGACCTGCGCTGCCTGTGCCAGGAACTGGCAAGCTCACAACTGCTCAGTGTGTGCTGCGCTTTGGTTCGGGGCCAGGCCCAGTGTTTACTGTGTAATCATTCTCCACGTGGGCACGGAGGTGCATGGCATGATCTGCCCCCATCCCCTGGCTGGTGCCTGGGTGCTGAACACCCCGGCTGAGCTCACCCGGGAAGCACGAGGAATTCATGCCAGTTTGCAGGGTAAGCTGATTTATTGTACAGGCCAGGAGAAATGATAAGTACTTAAATATCTTCTTTAGTCTATATTTAAACAGCTATGTAACTCCTTTGAATTTTAAAAACTGCTCTGCGCCGAGCTGCTCCTCGGAGATAGCGGCTGTTTGTTGAGCTGGCTGAAATACAAATTAAAGAGGTCAGCTTCAGGCAACTTTCCTTCACAGACTGGGACTGGTATTTAATACGCACACGTTTCATGTGAACATCTCATCTGAAGGCTGGGAACAGCATACACAAAAATAAACACATTGTCAGCCTTGCTTCTAATTTAAAAGACTTTCATCCCACAAAGTCCTTCCTGTGGAAAAAAGGCTCTTGGCAAAGCTGAGTTTTAAGCAACCATGAAGGCTCACTCCTTTACTATAAAACCAGTCCATACTAACCCCCAGGTGTGCCCTGAGACACATAGAGCAGCTCTGTGATTTTTTGAGATGTGGTTTTAATGTTCCCTGCCCTGTGTTTAATACTCTACTCCACTAACTGGTGGCATCTCACTGATGAAAGGACTGAGCTAGATGGATAGTGAGTCCATTTCCCCTATGAGAATTAATGCAACAGAGGAGGGACACATGCACAAGGTGAGGAATACCCATAATTTAAATACCTGGGTGACGCACACTTGGTGTGGTGGATAGAGGCAGAACTGACGTCTGGCTAATCACAGAGTGACGATGAGTGTCTCCCTGCCAGTGCAGGGCTCCCTGAAGGCAGGAGAGCCTCAGGTGCTGTCCCAGGTGCTCCGAGCTGGAGGAGTGCGGCAAGGACGATGCTACAACCAGCTCGTGTGCTTGTCCGCCCAAGATCCAGTGGGATCCCCGAACACGGCATTCTTGGAACCACCCTGGGGATGTGCAGCTTTAGACTCATTTTCACATTGAGGTGCCCTATTGCTGCTTTCCTTGTTGAACAGAATAGAAAGAGATAGGGCAAACTTGTCCCCATGTCAAACTTGTCCCTTTCTGGGGAAGCTGGCCACAGTGACCTAGTGCTCAAATGCCTGTTTTATATATCAGAAAATGGACAGTTTGAATTTTGATCCTGCAATGAGCAAGCCAGTTGCATTTTCTAGTATGTCCTCTCTTTCCTCACAGCAGTCAAAACTGTCGGGTGGACATTTCTATTTCTTTTTCCCTTTTTCTAAAGCAAAAGTAACGGCTCTGCGGGATATTTTATTAAAAATAAAGAAAGAAAGCAGGTTGCAAAACAAGTCTTGGTGGAATCGGGACTCTGAAGCCAGGTTTCCTGTGGCCACCTGCCATGGGGAGTCTCTGAGGGCTTGTGCTGCTCTTGAGCTTTTACTGCAGACCTTCCTGTGCAGCAGGAGCAAGGGCAGGTTTTGTTCTTCTGCCCGACCACCACTTTCAGGCAGCGGATGGAGCCTTATTTATGCTGTTAGATAGATGCTGGTAGATTTCTGTTCCCAGATTTTACTACAATTGTCCAAATGTTAGCTGGGAAGGAAAGGGACTGCAACTGTTCCCACCTCCAATGTCCTCAGCTAAAGGTGGTACCCGGTCACAGGAAGAGAAGCCAACATGAGGCAGCAAGTGCCATCCTGCTGACCAACCTGGATGAAATCAGGGCTGTGCGGATGATTTTTATTGCAGAAACAGATACTAAAGCAGTTCGTGAAACACCTGGGAGCCCATGGGATGAGCAGAGCACGAACTCCCAGTAAAGACCGCAGAGAAGGTTTGGCAGGGGTAATTCCAGCTAACGGCATTGGGCATTACCACAAGAGGGCACTTCAATATTGCTCATGCTGAACGAAGCGTGTTCCTGAGCAAGGGGTTGGCTCTGCACTGCCTGACGATGCACATCCAAGCCTGACTCATTGCTGGCAGAGAGTGAAGAAAAGCACTCAAAAGGCATTTGAGAAATCATGCATGAACTGGAGCTTACCAGCAAGATGGGGAAGACTTAACTTTTTTTCCAGGCTTTTTCGGCGAGGTCTGCCCGTGTGTTTCTGTCCTGCCTGGTCCGTCAAGGTTGGAAATGGGGGATTAGACTCTGGCCCTGAGCAGTACCTCAACGGGATGGCACAGAGACAAGGAGCTCTTTACACCCTGTCCTGCCTGCTGTGGATCTGGCCCGAGGGACGCTGAGGAGCAGCAGACAGCTGGGGCCCAGGGTGGCTGCTGTTCTGCCTCAGGTGCTGTGGAGATGAGAGTGCTGGGGGGCCTCGGAGCCCCCTGCGATGCCCCCTGAGCGCATCTGGGCTCTGCTTTTCATTCCAGAGCAAGCAGGGGTGGAAATGTCAACTGTCTTGTAAGAGTATTTGTGTGGAATAGGTAGGGAGGAAATTGGACAAGGTTTCAAATCCGGTTCTGAGTGCTGCTCAATGCCCCTTAGGACCTGGGCACCACATAAAGTCTGCAGATATGAGGACAGATGAATACCCGGACAGAGAATTGTAATACAAGGCTGAAAGAGAGAAACATCCCTCCTCATCTTGGGAGCAAGACAGAGCCCGTCCATTGGCCGCATTTACCTGAGAAAACATGCTGAGGATTTTACTGGGATGTCACCGTTTGCCCAGGTTTACACTGTGTTACTGATGAAGCTGATGGGGAACCAAAGTGAGCCTGATTTCTATGGAGCAAAAAAAAATGTGGCAGATAACAGAAAGCAGGTGATGGGGACTGATTGTGGAAATGATAGTATCTGGCTTCTTAAGATAGCTGGAGGAACTGGGTTTAGCCCCTCCAGACTAGGAGATGCCCCATTGAGGACCATTCTGAGCTAGAGGATGGGCTGTGGGCTGAGGTTCTGGGAAGGGAGAGTGAGGTTTTGCCTTGGGAAGCTGCATGTCTGAGCATCGCGCCCTGTGGTGCAAGGCTGAAGCCACGGAAGCACCAGCAGCCCTTCCTGTGTTTTGCCATGGGTTTTTCCAAGCTGCTGTACCCCTTCTGGATAGACTGGTGGGAACATGGAGGAGTAATTTCTGAGGAGCTGCTTCCTGAGGGTAAGCACTAAGTGCCTAGGAACTCCTGTCGGACCAGGCACGTGAAGACTGGAGGTGACAGGTAGACCACGAGCCAATGCCCGCCTCATCCCAGTTGAAGCCATCTGCTTTGTCAGTTCTTGGTTCCTCCATGGTCTTGTGTGCAGGCGATAAATTGCAATTAACGCTAATTAACACTAATGCAGGGGCCTGTCTGTAGACATTTCAGTTCACATAGGCCTGCAGCACCTCTGTTCTCCCAGAGGCTTCCTGCCTGTGCCCTGCTCTGCAGAGCCCTGGTGCTGGGCATGCGCTCCCACTGCCCGAGTGGCCCTGGCTTTGCCCACAAGCAGGAGCCGAGCGGCACTGCAGGGTCCCCACCAGCATCTCTGCCTGTCACTGAGGGGAACCCACTACCGGGCACCTTTGTCCCGGTTCAGCCCATCCTGGGTCTCCCTGGTGATATGGGCAGGTTGATGAGAGCAGAACGGCGGGTCCTCTCTGGGTCCTCATCCTGACTCTAAGGGAAAAGCCCGGTGGCAGCTTCCCTGAGCGGTCTGGGACTGGCAGACAACAGAGGAGCAGGAAGCTGGACCTCGTGGCAGCAGCCTGCTGTACACCTAGGCCTTCTGCTTCCTTGGGGACTGCAGTGTTGATGCCAAAGCATGTGCCCCTGTCCCTCCCAAGCTGCTCTAGGAAGGGAAATTCTGCTGGGAATTGCTGCAGTGATCCCACAGGAGAGTCCCATTTACTGCAGCAGGCTGAGCCTTTGAATAGGAAAGAGCTGGCGTGGTGGTAAGAGAGCAGGATGTTCTTAGGAAAGACCCACCACATCTCTGAGAACACCCCCGGCAGGGAAGAATGCGAAAAGAACAAAATGCAAATTATATATATCTGAGCATTGCTCTGCAGAGATTTTTGGAGGAGGGGAATACAAGAAATCATTCCAGGGCTGCCCTAGATGACTGTAGCAATCAGCAGGGAAAGCTCCTTGTGGCTTCACAAAGCAACTATGAAACCCTCCACCTCCCAGCACAGCCCCTCATGTCTGCAGCGGTGCCTTCCTTGCCCGTGGTGGCTTGGGCCATTTGCTGCCTGCTGCTCGAGCAGAAGAGACGCAGGCCGTGCTGATTCTGCCCACAGGGGAACCAGCGTGCTGGCAGGAATTCACCTCCATGCGGGAAGCTGGAGCTTTCCCTGCCCTGGAAGTCACTGCTGCCGCACCAAAAGGCTGGCGGGCACCGGCGTCCCTGTGCTGGGGACAGCCCGGCTGTGCTCAGGCAAGGCATGAGGGTGGCTGAGGGGCCAGGTGGAGGCAGAAGTACGGTCACGCTCGCAGAGGAGCCCTTGCAGCAACGTGCCACAGTGCCCCTGCTTTGGAGCCCTCCAACATGCACAAATCAGCAGCGACGTTCCCTCTTCCTACATCTCCCCAAATGTTCCTGGTGTCTGATGACACAGGTTGCAAGGAGAAAGGGAGGCTAAACCCACGATTTTTCTGAACACCACTGCATGCACTAAGGAGCTGTTTATTAAAACCATTGTATTTTACAGTGTGATTAATCTAAAAGGCAGTGTAAAAAAGTATTGCCACCTCTTTCTCGCCAGTCTGGAAACTTGATTGCAACAAACATAAATCTTCTAAATGTATTTGCACCCTTCCCTGGAAATTACTTAAACAGAGAAGCATTAAAAAAAAAAAACACATGAGCATTAAATGTCTTTGGGTTAGATGGAAGATCTGTGCAAAGATGAAGTGCATCACATTTGCAGTGGGGTTATTTTGGTGAGGGAGAGAGGGTTGAAGCAATTGCCACATTTGTAATCTTCAAGAACCAGTTAACAAAAAAAAACCTATGCTAGCCAAAGATTGTCGGGAAGCAAAGGGGAGGCTTTTGGTTTTTTTTTTTCTTTTCTTTTTTTTCCTGCTGAGAACTGTTCAGAGATGTTGTATTAATGAAAGTTTGTTTGTGTTTTGCTGGGTTAGAGACAGAAATTTCTGGAGGGATCTTTGTACGCACATGCTGGATAGGTAGAAAGAGGAGAAGAAAAAGAGCTGGGGATTGTCCCGGGAACTGCCAAAATCTATAGTTTTGATTTTTTTTAATCCTTTTTTTCCTGCCTCAGATAGAGACCTGCAAAGCTTCCGTTTGTATTTTTTCAATATTCCCAGTAGTGTGATTTGATACCCAGTAAATACCTGTTTAATCGCCATTGTGTTTGGTCTCCCTTGACCTTCTAGAGATGGTGAAGCTGGAGAAAAAGATAGAACAAAGGATAACATTAAAGGCAAGATGAAAGGCACCATTAAGTTGAAAGCAGGCACCTCAAAAGGGCCAAATCCGTCTGCCAAATCCATCAGGTCAAGCAGATGCATGTAATAAGAAGTGGCAGCAGGGGCTCCAAGGCTGGGCAAGGATTGGAGTGGGATGCACTAGGCATCGCAGGGCATCTCTTGCCAACTCTGATGTTTCTGAGCATTGAAGTCTCAAGTTGCCTCTTTTTCTCTTACCTCCCAAAAAAACTTTAGCACCTTGTAGGTCTCCTTGTCTTTCCTGTCCAAATCAGCTTCAGGCACTGAGTGGCCTAACTTAGAAATGCTGATTTTGCATGTGGCTCATTCAGGATTAGCTACAAAAGCAAGTGGAAAAAATAGCTTTATACCTCATTTCAAATGAGGTATTTAAGCCAAATATTCCTGCATGGACATTAGATGAAAATCATTACATTGTTCTGAGCAGGAAATCATCTTACCAAGAGTAAAGAGAGGGACATTTTATAGCCACAATTCATGGTTAGATGGTGCCAAAACCAAGTTGCTGAGGACCCACCTGCATGATATTTAAACCTCTTTTGCAGCCAGGCAGCTGCAAGATGGGCTCAAGCACACTCACCTCCAAAGATGGTTTCATTCCTGGATGGAAATGTGGAGGTTTGTGAGAGCTTGAGCACAGCTTGGGAATATGGGACCTCAGCATGTCTTGTGCCCTGGCAATGCATCCCCTCCTGCAGGACACAGCAGGATGGCTCTGAACAAGCTCCACACCCCGGAAAAAGCCCCTTCCTCCAGCCCTGCCACCTGATGCTCTTCCCAGATACTCCCGCAGGTTTCTCAGGCCATGGCGGAAGAAGGCTGGGCAGAGTGGCCAGTCAGTGACTCCTGATGGAGGAGATCTCTTTGCTCTTGTGAGACCTTGACCAACACCAGTGGTCACCCCGCAGCAACTCCCTGCAGCACCACAACCAACAGCTGCTGATAGTGGCTGAGCAAGATGCCTCCCTCTCTGTGCTGTAAATAATGGCAATTAATACTCTACATGACATCAAAGCCCATGTGCTGGACACGCACAGGAAGCAAAGAATTGTCCCTTGAAAACAGCAGTGACATTAAAAAAAAAAGTAACCAACTGTAACTAAAGAATGAGCGTGTCTTTCCAGAGCTCACGTATGTGAGGGATTCAAGAGGCCTCTGCTGTGATGCTGCTAAATGGATTGTTTGTTTTTTTCTGAGGCACAGGGTCACATTTTGTCTGAAGTATTCAGTGGGGAGAATAGCTTTAGGGTGTCTAATTGAAAAACAAAAGGCTCATGGAAGACCTAGGACATTCAAAAGTTGCTTATTTGCCTACATCAGATTTTTCCCCTCTGTTAGATGGCAGCTCCTTAGGTCCTAGATCATCTAGCGCTCATTGGTGTCTTCAAGATGATGAGCATTTCTGAACATGAAGTTGCAGCAATGCCCTGGATAGGATGGCCAAAGAATGTGAGGCTCTGACTATAAAGGAACAAGGTAAGACATAAAGAACGACTGATGCTGCAGAGCAAAGCACTCCCTCTGCCTGTGCCACGGGTCATCAGCACAACAGAGCGGCAGACGGAGCAGCAAATTGAACTGGGAGGTGATGAGAAGGCAGCCTTCTCTCTCCCCTAAACCAGATCTCCACTGAGTTCTACACCAAGAAGAGGCCTGTTGGGAAGGCAGCTCTTACTGTGAGTTACAGGACTGTTGCCTGACCCGCCACAGCACCCCTTGGACACTCGGCACCTCCTCGGAGAGGTCAGGTAAGGACCAGGGTCTGCCATTGGGCTAGGACATGGAGGAATATGAAACACTGTTCACCTCAGAGTCAAATTCTACAGTGTGACAAGATGGATGTGTTGCCAGGAAGGACTTTCTGGAAGAGGTTTTTTTAGCACACCAGGAGTGGCTGTGCCAAGAGGGTGCCCATCCTGGTCGACCTTGGAACTCTGCAGGGACTGTCCCCCTTGGGCCGATGAGCTGGGACAAGACACCACAGCAGCAACTGCAGAAGCCTAATCAAGAAGTAGCTGCCTGTCCTACAGAGATGAGGACAGACCTTGCTTTGGGGCACGGAGCTCAATGACACCATCCCAAGGGGCTCTGCTGCTCATGACAGACAACTGCACAAACCTGCTCAGGTACTGAACCATGATCCTTGCAGTGTACAACCAGCACCACCTTCACCATCCTCCTCTTCCTGAGGCATGGCTTTCCCAAGACACTGCCAGCTTCCCTACCATGTCTAACTTCAGCAGATAATGGCAAGTTGGATGCATTCTTTCAGGTGTGGTGCCCTGGCTCCAAAGGCAATTAATAGAGATGTGATGGTGGCACTGAAATGTGGCACCAGCACAGGATCTGGGAGTCTGGCCCAGACCCCTCTCCCCACCTTGATTTGTACAGAGAGACTAGAATTATAGCCTGGATTATGTGTCATCCTGTGACGTTAGGTGTTTTGATATGACCAGGGCCTTCTGTTCCCTTAGAGGTTAGACTGCTGGCTGAGGTGGGAACAAGATGTCTGTGAAACCTCCTGCATTTTCAGGAAGCTTCCTGAAACTTGTGGTTGTTCTCTAGGGAAGACCACAATGCTATGGAGGGATCACAGGAAAGGCTGTTTCATCCTTGTCATGATGGGTTACAAATTGAGGTCTTTTTTACTGCCTTGGTATCAGAATCTTGCATGCTGTCTAGCTGCCCACTCAGGATGCATCTTCTCCACCAACCTGCAAGTGAAAGCGTGGGTGAGAGGTGAGCACAGGGGCCAGGTCATCCACATTGCGGCTGATTCTGCACTTGGTGAGTAGTGGCCACATCGAACAGACTGAAGTTTGGCATTTGACATTGTTTTTGGCAACATCTACTTCTTCCCATATTGGAGAACTCAGCTCTGAGGTGAACATGGGGCAGTGCTTCATCCTCCGCTGTGCCCTGACCCTAGTGATCCAGGTCATTTATTAGACTAATTAACTGAATTATGTGTGTTCCTTCCAGGACCAGACTGCTGCCCTATTGAGGAGTTTGGCTTATCAATGAGCCAGTGTGCTGGCCAGGGATCCCTGGAAGTCCAGGAGATCTAGGCAGCCCAGGGGATGCCTCACTGGACACTGCTGTAATGCAAAGTGAAAACAGCTGGAGATTTATCTCTCATGTCGTTTCTGCTGGATAACTAAGAGACATAGACCTCAGCTTCTGCAATCCCAGGCTTGTCTCTGCCTCTTGCGAGGTTGCTCAGGTAACATCCAGGCTACCTGGAACCTCGCTGCTGTTGGCTATCCAAGCTGCCTGCATCTGGCATCCAATTAACAGGAAAAAAAGCAAAATTAGGGTAGATGGCAATGATACTGAAAGAGACTGCATCTGCATGAAGAACATCAGAGCTCGGCAGATCTTCTCCAATGTGATCCCAGTTCAAGGGCATGGAGAGGTGGCTAGTCTCAGAGCAGGCTGCCGTTGGAGCAGAGAAAAGCTCTTCTTGTGTTTTATTCTCTTCTTGCCATCTCAAATCATGACCAAGAGGGCTGCCAGGTTTGTGTGAACACATTGGCAGTAAAGTTTGGTGGCTTAAGACTGATAAAGAAAGTGATTTGTAGAGCTGCAGATGGGGATTGGTTGTTGTCAAATGTTGCTGCCACCAGTGCCAGGCTGGGGATGCTGCCAGAGCCTTGGTGCCTTCCATATCTAAGACAGACATCTAAGGAGGATAGACTGGGTAATTCCTCTCATCCCTGGAAAAGCCATAGCTGGACCACTGTCCCAGCTGGGGACTGTGAAGGCCAAGCCAGGGGTCCTTCCGTCCTAGCACTGTCCATGCTTGGAGAGGGACACCCCCCTACCCAAGGAGGCATGTGGTCATTCACTGGCAGTGACATCAGCAGACTCAAGACTTCATGTCCCAGCTCCAAATAAGGGTAGTGCCTCCTCCCCCAGGCTCAGCAGATACCTGGCCCTCACCTGTCACCAGCTGAGAGAGTTCATGGTGCTGCTTGTTTCTTTAACCTTGTATTTCCCGGGTGCTATGGCCCAGATGATGATGTTTCGGATGCATCTTTAGATTCATGAGTGTTTATGCACTGGCAGAACCACAGATTTTTAAGCCAGAAACATTCCCCCCATTCCTTCCATGCGCTTCCGCCTCTCAGCACTGGGCTCTTGTCTGAACTTCGAAGTCTCAAGCACCCGTCAGCCAAACACTTCTCGCTCAGTAAGATCTCAGATGTGTCCTAGCTCTGTCATTTCCTGCCACTGTCTCCACAGTTTTCTGCAAGACTTAGTTGCTACTAGAAATCTTTTCTATGCAATATCTAGAGATGCTCAGGCCATTTCTTCTCTCTGCACTAAAGACATCAAGAGTCTTAAGTTTCCCAATATATCATATGTCCCAAACCTTGAACAGTATTTATGAAAGGACCTGAGACTACAAGCTTTTATTAAACTAACAGAAAACAAACAAATAAACAAAAAAAATCCCCAAAACCCAGAAATTTCTTTTTGCTGTTGGTAGGTGCCCAAGGGAGTGACAAAGTGTAATAATCATTTTCTACATAAAACAAATTAAACTGACATTTATTTGAGTAATTCATCTTTATTTAATGATTATTTGCTAATTCCACTGTTACTACTAATCCAGTGTTCCTCACTTGTTGGGCTGCTGGCTAAAAAACAACTAAAGGAATTCCATCACAGAAGAGCTAGGACTAGGGGCACGTAATGCCAAGGACCTGGAGGACACCAGAGCTCGTTGCCACCTCCAGCCTAGGTGGGTCCCTGCAATCCCAGCTGCTGGGAGCGGGGTGCTTGGACCCGAGGATACATTCCCTTGCTGACCTGCATTTCCTCCCTTTTCCCTGATCACTCATCCCTGCTGCCGTCTCAGATGGGATCCATAGCTCATGCTCGGATTATTCCACATGCGGTGTTATTTTCAGCAAATGTAGCCATAGTTTTTGGTAATCTACACATGTATTCACAACTCCTTTGAATCATACCTCTACCCAAAGCTTCATCTCAGGTGTTTTCTATACCAAGTAAGGGCAGTGAAGGGGTAGGTGTTGCACTTGAATGTATCTGGATGCTAAGCCCACGTGTTTTTTGGGTGGGAATACTCCTTGGGGATGGATCTGCCCCGACCTCATGCTGGGTACCCGTGGACTCAGCCAGTCTTGCTGGTTTTTGCCAAGGTACAACTCATAAATTGTTATATCTCCATAGGAGCAGTGCAAGCTTGCAGGGCAGGCAAGGGAAGGTAACTCTGCCCGCAGCACTGCCGGCCTCATGTGCCATCAAACTCACAAATGTCGTTCTTGCAGCTCCTGGTCAAAGCTCACAAAGACTTTGGGGACATCAGGATATATTATGAGCGAGAGCAAACATAGGGCAGCCTTTAGCAATATTTTAAATTGTCCTTTTTCTCTAGAGTTTAGCATTTAAAGGAACATCTCCAGCCCTTGGGAAATGAAGCAGCTTCTCCAGGCTGCAGGGCAGCAGACAGAAATGAAGCTGGAGCCCTGGCAGCCTATGAAGAAATGTGCTGCATGGAACCAGCTAAGGTTCTGGCTGCCATTCCGGAGTGTCCTGAAGGCAGTTGCCTCTGCTTGGCCCTGCAGGCTGTCCTCAGCTCCCGCATTGAGACTGAGCCCATCAGCTCCAAGGCAAGTCCCTTCCTAGGAGAATGGAAGGAGAACTAGCGGGGAGAAGGAGAGACCTCTGAGCAGGAGGAAAGTTGGTTTTGCTGCTGATGGTGATTTTTGTGAAGGAGAGAGCTAATTTTCTTCTTGCTGAACTGTATTTTATTGAGTTGGGTTTACTGATCAGGAAAGCAAAGGGGCAGGTGAGCATCACTAAGCAGTGAAGATAAACTTGACCTCCCTCAAACAAGCTTCAGAGATCTGAAGACTTCTTCTAAGGTCTCCTGTTAAATGGTGCTCCCCTAGTTACAAAGAGCACAGACACTGCATTAGGCCACTGATCATCCTTGTTACGAACTCCAGGGGCATTTTGCCCCTCTCTGCTTGCCCAGCAATGCAAAGAACATCACAATGTGCCAGAAGAGATGTTTAAGGCAGGTTCATTTTCACAACTAAGAAGAATACCCTCAACTGGAAAAATATTGTTCTCGAGCAAAGGGCACAATGTTGAAATAGCTTCTCCTGATCTCTCTGGGCAAGTCTTCTCATATGGGAAGCAGAAGTAGACTAGGCTGTGGCTGTGTCATTTGAATAGCGGTCTAGAGCGCTTTCCCTTTAGGTTCCTGCTCTCCTGTGGAAGCTTTGCTGCAGATCAGGGTCTTCCAGGTTTGTGTTCGTGTGCTCAGCATGAATCCTAATGTGCTTTGCAAGCAGGACTGCAGCATGGAGACAGCCGCCCACTCCCGTGTCCTTCCGAGAGCTCCATGGAGAGCTGCGAGGAGCAGGGCAGCCCCCATGGAAGGCTGGACAGGGATGTGTGTGCACTGGCTTGTGTTGGGAATTCACAGCAGTGGCATTTCAGAAGTCACTCTGCCATCCTCATTGCTTGATGGCAAAAGCCACTGTCTACTTTTGACACACTCTGGATGAGATGGATAATGAAACACATCAGGAGACAAGTTCTGCTGCTCCTCCTGAGGATGACTACAGGAGATGATCAGACTGGTTGCCTCATCTGGACAACTATTTGCTGTTATCATCAGTGTTTCTTCTCCCATTTAAACTCTTCTCTTTCTCAGCTTTTATGCTTTTCTTGAAATCAAGAACAGGTTCCCTTCCAAATATCCAAATGGCAATGCTGAATAGCTGGGTTGCAAGTCCTCTTTCCACGTGACCACTGGAAATGGTGATGCAAAAGTACCTGCCTGCCTTCCCATATCAGAAAAAGTCACTCTGTGATACATATTTCCTGGAAATTAGCTTTTGGGAGTTATTCAGGGAAAAAAAGCTCATATTTCAACTCAGTGCTAATGGATTTCAAAACATAAGGCGTTCTCCTTATCAGGAGATGCTGTAGTTACTCAAGTGTGTTGCTACACCAGTCAGAAATGAATGCAAGCAATAATAAAAAAAGAAGTCTATAATCATTTTTGTTTCACGTTGCTCTTTGCATGTTAAAAAATAAAAAAAGAAAAATAAGAACGGTAGCCACTAGAGGGTGTGGAACCTGGGTTGATACTTTAACTCTGAGACTATCACAGAAATGGGTCTGGCGATCTGTGTGGGCCTCTTACGGGCACCCTGTACTAAATCATGGAAGGTGTTTAGAGATGTGAGATCGAATTCTAGGAATAGTGGCTGGAAATCTAGATTCCCTCCTGAGAGGCAGGAGTTGTTTGTGTGCCATGCTGTGCAGCTAGCCCATGGGTGGCTCTGGCTCTGTGCAGGGCTGGGTCTGCTATTTTAATAGTGGTCGTTTATTACTCTTGACCGTGAATCGTACTAGTTGCCTGCGAGGGTGAGGGCAGTGCCTGTACGACCACGATCTGGGAGGAGGGGTGGGAATCCCATCAGGAATACGAGGCAAAACATCTATTTCTGACAAATTTAAAATAGTGAATGATATTGGATGGATTTTGTAAACAGTTATCTAGTGTTGACAGCATTAAATTAAGCATCACAGGCTTAGCATGTCATTCAAGAAACAGCCTGGAAAATAAGAAAGAAAATACTAGATTGTATTATACATAGTTTCCTTTTCTTTTTTTC
This sequence comes from Crypturellus tataupa, assembly GCA_034781795.1. Taxonomy (NCBI): domain Eukaryota; kingdom Metazoa; phylum Chordata; class Aves; order Tinamiformes; family Tinamidae; genus Crypturellus; species Crypturellus tataupa. Next base: position 539,893 of record JAWLRI010000221.1, on the reverse strand, counting down.
TTTTACATGGATTCCTTAACCCGCCTCTCCATAGTTCAACTCACGCTGCTGCAGTGCTGAGCCCAGCACTGCAGCCAGCCCGTGTCCTGCCGGTGCTGAGCCCACATGAGGGTGATGCTGGCACCAGCTTCGTGCCAGCGCAGGCCTTGAGACCTACAAGTGGGATATCCCATCACCTTTTGTCCCTCCTGGGATGCCCTGACTGTCACAGCTGTCCCACCAGCGCTCCACAGGGTCCCCCATCCCATCAGGGACCAGCACAGCCGGCAGCCAAACCCCGACCACCCACACTGCTAAAAAACTTGGGGTCTAGGCAAAGAAAAATGAGGCAGGAGCCCCCTACATTGGGCTGCAGCCTCGCTGGTATCCCAGGAACTCATCCCTCTGGGGTTCCTGTGACTGCTTATGGATCCAAGCGCCTTTTAGCAGCTTCATTTGTCCACCGGTGTGGGACTGCCCTGCAACCTCTTAGCCAAGAAGCAACTAAAGCATGTGCTGTGCTTTGAGTCTGCCTCGCATGGAATGTTACAGCTTGCTACCACGAAGCATCATTTTCCCTCACCCACTTTCTGCTGAAAAAAAATGTGTATATATAAATATACATAAATATATATACACACCAGGATTCAATGCAGCAAATGCTGTAGCTATGCACAACCATTTGCTGGTGAACTTCCTAATAATAGTGTTCTGCTCTATTCCAGCACTTGGTTATCCCCATGGAAGTGCAGCATCAAGAGGTGGATCATGCTGGAAAATGTTCTGTTGTACTCCCATCGAAACCCATCGGGAGATAAATACTGTGGGTCTTCCTCAGAGTTTAACTGAGAACAAAAGGAGATAGTCAGAAATTTCCTTGAAAGATTTGAAAGAACAGCATGAACTAAAACAAATAAATAATTGAATAAATAAATAAATAGAAAAAGAAAAACCACATTAAAAATCAGCACTGATGACAGCCGTCTTAAATCAAATAATTTATTTAATAATTCCATGTAAACACTTTAGATTTACTAGTAAATACAAGGCTTGCTGTTCTTTTAAATAGATCATTCAAAAAATAAGAATCTATTGTTAATGGCAGGTTTACTAGAGAGCTCTGTACTACCGTACAACAAGGAATCGGTTTTCTGTTGAACACTGTGATTTTTCTTGGTTTGCATCTCTTTGACATACAGCCCCATGGACATGCATTTAACCTGCTCCCTCATGATGCCACTGCTGCCTTTGGCACACAGGGAAAGGGACGCAGGAAAACTCTCCCATCCCGGAACTGGTGAATGTTGATGTGAACGTGGGATGGCAGAACTTAAATGAACACTGTTCAAAACAACAACAACAAAAAAAGCCAACAAAAAACATGCATTTTTCAATCAGAAAACAGAAAATAAATCATGAAGAACGTCTCTTTGGGATACATAAAAGCAATGAACCCCATTGTTAGCATTTACTCATCAATATAACAGCACATATACACGTATCCACAGTTCATGGAAAGCATCCTACAAACTCAAGCGCCGTGGTTCTGAGGCTGGGCACATAGTACACTAAAGCCAAAAGAACGATAGCTTCTTACATAGTCAAATGAAAAATAAATATCTTTATTTTCTGCCTACGTTATTTCAGTTTTCAAATAAATTTTAAATAAATCTGTACAAAGTATACTGTTACAGTATATATTGTTAACTGAAATGCCTAAATATAACAACACTACAATAAAGCAGTATAGATTGGCACATCTCTAACAAAGATTAACTTTTACACTCAAAAAATACTAACTCCTGTGAAAACCCTTAAGATATTTTTTGGTATTTTCAGGCAAGTTATGTTCCAAACATGTTACATTTGAATTCTCCTCTATATTAAAAAGAAAATCACTTCCAGTCATTTTGCAGAGAAAGTGAATATCTATATACTTTTAAAGGGACACTATCAGGCTATATTTTTATATATATATATGTATAGAAAAAAAGCAAAATTTTGAAGAGAAACATGGATCAAGAGAATTGCAAGTTTTAGGCAGCTAAAAGCTTGCAACCCTCTAGCTGAGCAGCTGCAGCACGGAGCCCCGGTTGCCCAGAGTGGAGGCAGTAGCGCCCCGGGTTGCAGGGGGGGATTGAGCCTTTCCTTGGGCCTTGGAGGGACTCCAAGTCCTGTCTTTGCCCGGCACCCAGAGCTCTGAGATGCAAACTACTCTGGGAACACCTCGAGCCAAAGAAACAACCCAAAAAATACAAACAGCAACCGAATTCCCCTTGCAGTAGAAAGGGATTTGCACACATGAGCTAAGGGTGCATTTTGCTTTTCTCTTTTTCTTTTTTTTTTTTGAACAAGAATCTAAAATTGATCTGACAGTGTCCCTTTGCTCAAAATAAAGACTTTCATACTATATAGATTAGATATTGAAGCAATCTCATTCACTACAGACAGGGTGAAAAAGCCAGGTACATTTCTAAATTCAAGTTTTCAAAAGACACAAACCAAGAGCAGTTTCAGGAGCTTTTTAAATCTCATAATTGTTCATTAAATGATTCTGAACAGGGAACTGAGGGGACATATATTACAGCTTAAGAGTGAGATTCTTCTCTCTTCCAAGTTCTTCCAGTGAAATATTAAATCAGTGTTTACATGCTGAAAGTTAATCTTACATTAGAATGTAATGCAATATTTGCTGCAACATAAACCTATAAATAAACCTGAACTAACATAGATTAAACTCTGTTAAATATTTCTAAGCTAATAAAATATTGACAGTATTATAAAATTACAATATTTACAATAAGAAAAAAATTGAGGCTAATATATATCTTTAACAGATCTGGGCTTGCAGTGGAATTGTGGTGCTATCAACAATTCACCATAAAGTTGCATTGCACTATCATTTTTTTCCCATTAGAGCTAGAGAGGATAAGCTAGCACTGGTTTCTACAAAATAAGTGACTTCTCATGGGGAGGTGAGGCTTTTGAGTACCAAACTGGTAAGAGGAGTCGTCCACAAGGCGTCTGAGGAGAATGTAGGACCCGGCTCAATTGCTCAGAGGACAGTTGTACTACAGAACTGCCACAACCAGAACACACAGCTGCAAAAGGGGAGGAAAGGTGGTTTCAGCTCAGAGTGCACAGCTGGGAGGCACCCGGCATTAGGGACTCCAGCTACGGTTGCAGGAGCTTCGGTTTGCACCAAAGGGAAGATAACCCCAGCTTTGTTTGCACAGGGATGGAAGCAGTCATTGAGCTCCTTAAAGGGACATGGTCAGACTGCAGTCGCACTCAAAATGCTCTTGCCCACCAAAATCTATAGGATAAAATATCTGAAATCACACATTTCAGATTTTAACTCTGTGTGTGTTTTTTTTTTAATTTCTATTTTTTGGATTTCGTTTGGTTGGAAGAGAACAATTTGGCTGTGGCTGTGCAGTCGGCTCATTTTCCATTCCTCACCAGCTCCTCTGTTTCTTGAGCATCAGCAAAACACTCTTGTGTTTGGGCTGCAAACACTCGTAGAAAAGGAAGCTCCGGCACTTCCCAAGCTTCCTTGGCTTGGTATAACCCCCGAATCCTGCAAATCGCACAGATCCTTTCCAGGTATGATGGGAAGACAGCCTGGGTTTGGAGCTCTCCTGCCTAACCATGTCCTTTTAAGGCTCAAGCCTTTTACCTGCCTTTCCTCTCTGCTTTGGAGCAGGAGTTTGCCAGGAGCTTAGAAAGGATAATGTCCAAATTCTCTCCCTCCTCCCCAGTTCATGCTTTTTTTTTTTTTTACCAGAATAAATAAGAAAAAATATGAAGGAGCAGGAAATCATCTCCAAATCCTGCTCCTCAATCCTGCTCCTCCCCTCCCTTCCCCCAGTCCTGTTTGCTGTAAAACAACAATGTCATTTCTGAGCGTAAACTGTTGAATCAATATTTTCTCAGGCCAAGCTTGAAGACACTGGTGAGAGACCTACCCCCATCTTAAGCATTTGGAGGGATTCCTAGCAGCTCCCACGCCAGGCTGATGGGAACGGTGCATCCTCAACAGCCATCTTTAAAAATGTTAAGCAGCAATTGGTAAGCTCAGGTCTACATTACCAACAGAAGGGTCTAGGTCCTACAGGCTCCTTTTCCAGGGATGCAGAGCAGGAAAACTAGAAAGAAAACTTGGAACCTTTCATTTACCTGCCAGTTTGCACTGGGGGTAGTGGGGAACGAGAGAGACGAAATGACAACTGACCTTATAAACAAAGGTATGTTTAGGGCTTCTGGTTTCAGGAATAAACCGATATTTACTGGTAAAAGTCTGCCAAAAAAACAAAAACAGAAACACAGGATTACTGGTAAATATTGGTTTATCTGGAGAAGACAAAAAAGAAAAAAAAAAGAAAAAGAAAAATCAAAAAGTCATTTTGCTACTGATCTTCCGTTTCTACAGTCCTGAGGGATGTTAGGCCAGGTTGAGGACGCCCCATGCGGGAGCTGAGCGCTCACCAATGGCCTCCCTACACTCAGCTGAGTTTTTGGCAAATGAACACCTCAAACCAGAAGCCTCATGTTTCAAGGGAAGTCGGATTTCTTTTCTGAGCCTCTTTGGATTTTCCCCCTTTTCCCAAAAGACTGCAGTTAACCGAGCGCTCCTGAGAGGTGGTTTTGGCTGCCAGCCCAGGAGATGGAAACTTTTCATTCGAAACTACTTGGAAATGAATTTGTATATAATATGGGATCTCATGATGAAGGCTGCTTGTACCTCAGCCTCCAGCTTTGGACCATGGCATGAGACACCATAAAATATACAAGACTGAGGGTATATTTTGAATAAAGGATTTTCTTATAAGTGGCATAAACCCATTTGTTTTATTTACATGCTTATTTATTTCCAAAAATATAGAGTTGGTCCACATTGGACAAGAGAAATCAAGAAGCCATACAGTAGAAGAGTTAAAACTCCAACATTTAACCAAAGTACAATGAAATTCCAGAATTCTGTGGCTGATTAAACCACAGAAACATACACGAGCCACACAGACATTTGTACATATAGCATCATATTACCAATAATATTTGCAAACATGAGGTCAAGATGGCTAAAAAAGAAACCCAAAAGCAATAGAACAGATTATAGACCATGACTGAAAGGAAGCAGGTTTTAAACGACCTTAACTACCAAGGGAGAACACAACTTTTCAGAGTTGTTTCATTTTCATTTTGTTTTCCCTTGTATTGGAAAAAAAGTCCTAATTTGCCATTGTGGGGCATCAAAATTCTGGATTCACGTTTGACATGGTGAAAGCCAACCACATTTGACTTCCTAAGCACAAACTTAACAGTGACAGTAAACCAGCCCACTAACTACATGAACAGCATCACAAAGAGCAAATTCTTTATTTAATTGTACCTTGGAAGATACCAGAATGCGTGTGGCCGAAATACAAAACACTGCAGGACTGCCCCGGATCCGAGAGCTGGCTGTGTGGTACAACCCAGCTCAGCAGCCCGGTCCATCCTGTGGCACCCGCCAACGCAAGCCGGGCCACAAGGCAGGACACCCTCCTGGACAGAGATGCTACAGGACTAGGCCAGGACTGTTGCGTGGTGCCGAGCTGCACAAAGCGAAGCCAAAACAAGAGTCCCAAATCTCTAAAGTTCGGTTTTACACTAAAGCGGGGCACATTCACCAGGCCAGGTCTCCTTCCGCACACCCAGACCTGTTGGTCCTGTTCATCTCCTCTAGCCCTAGCCCAGCAGACTGCTATGCTGCTAAACATCACCTGGAAAAGAAAAAATATGTTGGATTTTATACCCTTCTTGTGGTTTGGGGCAGCTAGGGACATCCTAGTTGGGTTATGTTTCAGAGAAGGGATTCCCTCTCTCACCACAGGTCATTTTGGGAGGCCCTGTCTACCTTTCTTGGAAGACTGCAAATTATCTAGCCTGAACAGATTTATAGTATCAGCAGGAGCGATATGTGACTGATGAGTGATTTTTTTAAATCTCAAACTACTTAAAACTACATTTTTTTTTACATTAAAAATGTTAATCTGATGACAGCTAAAGGAAAAGTAAGTGCAAAAAGGTGCATTACCCCTGTGTTACAGCCTTGTAACACATCCTCATTCTCATCATAATAATTTCTCAATGTCTCCATAGGATGGAAAGAATAGATTGCAATGTGTATGTTTCAATTAAAATTTTTCAAATAAAAGCAAACTGTGCTTCCAATCTCCATGTTTGGGTTCTTTTGCAGACAATCACAAAAGGAAAATAGGGAAGACAATTTTGGCACTCCTGGTATGTCTACAAGAAGACAAGCAAATCAAGCTCTGTGTGGGGCACAACTACACCAAAAGGGTATAAATTCATTTTTTCTTTTTCAAGTCATATTTGACATTCACAATATTAGGCCCAGTCCAGTGTGGATGCTAGTATAGAACTAACTTATAGAACACCAAGAGTAATTATCTGCACCTATACGGATTTAAAGGCAAGTATATTCAGTACATTTAAAAAAAAAAATACTATTACCAAAACGCCAGACCTTTAACAGCAGTTAAATGGAAACAACCGTGCAGTTTTCTATGTGGACAGACAACTTTTAGTACAAGTCACTATTATCATCTGAGTCTGTAACAATTTTTGTTTTTCTGATTTGTGTTCTGGAATATATCTAATCTCAGATGTGGAATATATATTAAAAAGATGGGCCTGATCCCATGCAGCTGGGTACGTACAACACTCCCAAATGAAACCCAAAGCCCAAATTCCTACAGAGCGAGCACAAGAGATTTTTCATTGTTTTACATCAAATAACTAACATGCAAGCGTATCATAACTTTAAAATATATATATATATATAATGTACTTCAAAGTCAGCAGAAGTAATTTAACTAGAATTGAGCAATCTAATGAAATTGGTATTCCTACAGAAAGCGGACATCGTTTCTGTCAGTGTCAACCACCAGTATACCAAGGGAAAAACAGCACAGGAACACCTTGGAGTACCAGTGAACTCTATTTAATATGAGTTCAAACTCAAAAGTGTCTAAGACTCGAGCATCTCAATGTATAGTATACAGATATTCCTTAGAGCAGTCTTTATACAGCTTGGGTTTATTTACTTTTGCTACCCAAAAACAGGTGCTGAGGGAAAGATACTCTTCCTTCTGAACAAACAAATCATTTAAAGGCTAAAAATAATAATACTGTTAGAGTATGAAAATACATTTTTTCTTTGTATAATGCCTTGCATTTCACAAGGTCAGAGCTAACCTCTGTGCACTTGCAGCACTGAGCTTGGCCAGGCCTCAGTCTCTGCCAGGCCAAAGAGATATCACTAATATAAAATGACCCCTCTGTGGGCTCCTAATTGTCGATTTGTATTTTTAAGCCTCGTATATTTAAAATTAATAGAAAGCCTTGAGACAAACTTGCTACTGATCTGTTCCTATCACTAAATTGGGTGGTTGAGCTTAATGTTTACTCCTCTCCATCAACATCTGAAGCCAGGGACAACAGGAAAAGCAAGGGGATTGGCTGTGACTTCTGGAGATTTAAGACGTCTCAACCTAAACTAGAGAAGCGTAGGGTGGCTCTAGCTTACCACAGTTACCTACAGTTGTTTACATGTCTCCTGCAAGGAAACGTAACAGAGGCACATACAAACACGGCCAACATTCACTCGAGGGCAGAGCTGGACAAGAATGGCCTTCATGACCTGGAAACTACTGGGCAGGCCTTTTTCCACACCCCTTTCCTCTTTGCTCAATGTCAACACCAAAACCTTTCAGATTTTTTTGTAAAAACAAAAAGAACTGAATTCATCCAGACTTGGTTGCTGAGGCACATTCTGGGATTTGGCAGCCCTGCAGTTCCAGCTCAGGGTGGGGATCTGAACTAGGGCTCTCACATCACAAGAGGAGTCAAGATTTCATCCACCAACTATTCTGGGCTCCTTTTTTCCTTCAGACAGCCAGGCTTTGCAGTCTGGACCTAAACACGTTCACAATAAAACTTAATGCTGAGTCATTCCCTGCCACATAACTTTGGTTTTAGTGACTCGGTGTTTTCCAGAGGAAACTCCCTAGCTCTAAGCCTGTAGACCTACTCAAGACCTACTCCTCCATATTCAGGAAGTCTTGGATCACCATCTCAAACTTGACTTTTGTCTGTCTTTTGACTTTTGTGCTACCTGTGCTGAACACTGTCTGGAACAGAAGAAGGAACCATGAAATTACTCTTCTCATTACAAGAATAATTTCAAAGTATTTTCTCAGGAGGATTTTAACAAAATATTTTAAAATATTCAGATAAAGATGAGGTGACTCTCCACCTCCTCCTGCTTGTCAATATGTCCAAAGATTCTGGTAGACTACCTGGAAAACAAGATCTATCCTTGCAGAAAGTGTGCTGCTTGTCACCTACCACATACACAAGTATTACAGCATTTCAGTTAATCCTTCTCAGACTGGAGCTCAGGATCACCGATCTGCGATTCCCATTACTAGGATGTTATCTAGTCATGGACAATACTAAACTATTTTTAACAAGATCTTATTTTTGCTAGTAAGTTAGTACTTCAGTCTCAAGCTACTTCAAAACTTGTAGATACAGCTTTTGCTCATCCACTCAAATTTATTGCTTTGCTCTAGCATTTCTGCCTTAGACTCTTGAGTTTCAGAGAGAGGTTCCTCATCTTTATCATCTCAAAGGGCTGGATCACACACAGGTACTCTCTCAAGCACACAATTTGCTCCAGAATGAAACTTAGAAGTTAGTCAAGTACAATGAAGTACAGAAAATTAACTGTTCTTTCATTTCTACAGACTCAGATTTCTCCTTTCTCACTGATGTACTGAAAATAACAATTGTTCTCTGAGGCCTCTGGCTCTTCAAAGCCCCTCCAAATATATTTAATTTTCAGATCACAGATTAGCTGCTATGGCTTTCAATCTACTTCACAAGAGTTGAACTTTGGTCCTTTGAAAGAGTATTGCTGGACACTTCCTTCATAGCTATTTTACTGTATTGATTTGCACCTCAGCTCTCAAGCTCTTCCATGCCAAACAGTTCTGCCTAACTTGGCTCTCTGTAACCTTTCAAGATATCTATGGAGTTGCAATGCCAAGTCTAAGGATTTAAGTTTCTATTATTCTCCTCTCTGAAGTTTTATAATGCAAAACTCAATTTTAGTCCAGCTTCTTCCACCCCTGAGAATGCTGAACCTGTAATTGTACTGTGGTCACTATTATTTAATGACTCAACTGTAATTATATCTTGAACCAATTCTTATGCTTTAGTCCTAAATCAAGGCTACCTCTAGAACAGGCTGTTAAAAGAAATGAATCTTTAAGTAAATCAAGCTTTTTGTTCACCAAAATGTTAGCCAGTTCCTTGCAAAACAATCTCTCCATAAAGTATGGCCAGAATTGAAGTTATTCTTTCTTAAAGGTTTATGAAGGCCCAGATGCCCCATGATTTTTTTTTTTTTTCAGCCTGGAGTAGAACATTTTCTAATACATCTGTGTCATTACAATTTAGGATTTATCTCCACATAGATGTGACTGCATGGTCATCACCACTCCACTTTCCTCTCAGATTTTATGGCAGCTTGTGTAGAACTAGAGCTCCTTCAGGCCCTTAATACCTACTGTGTCTGCATGGGGCGGTTTAATGCCAGCTTGCAGCACTGCCCCTCACCAATTTCCACTGTCTCTCCCCTCCTCCATGTTGCATTAAGGTCCGCTATGTCAAGGACTTCTTACATTCCTGAGCTTTCTATTCACCTAGTTTTGTTTAATGTTTATACACTGGTATAAATAACTTTTTATTTGTTTGATTTGGCCATATGCCTATTTCTTACTCATCTCGATAGTCCAACATCCCATTTTGCTTTTGTGTTCTCAGCCTCCTCCTTCTCTGCATGAATGAAAATTTACTGCTTGTCCTTTGGTAGAAATGGGCATACATTTTTGTTACGGATATTCCATGTCTTCATTCAAGCCCTGGAATATCAGCCTTCCACTAGCACCATGTTTGAACGGTCCTCCAAAAACCTTGCCCACTTTCCGTGCCACCAATTTCCACTTCAGCGAAGTGCGACTAAGCTCACGCTGCAAAGCAGTAAGTTCTCAAATTCATTTTTTATCATACTCTTTCCCTATCACATCCTAAGACTTTAGGAAAAAGGTACCACCATGTCCTAAGCGCTGCCTTCTTCCTAACCATCCAAATTTTGCTCCCCAAACATCTGAACCTATTTCATAGACAAAGATCACAGTCCAAGATTGTTCCAAGCACTCCAGTATCTTCTGAGATTTAGTTTTGCACCTATCAAGCAACAAATCGAACGTTGCTCATCACAGTCATGAACTGAGCCTATATGTGCCGTGAACAAACCCTCTGCCATTTGGGCCTCTCCAAGGTATCTCTCCAGCTTCTGGGGACCGCTTCAACATGCAGGACACAGCTGATTTCCTTGACCAAGGTATAAACAAAATTACAAATTACCCCTCTAGTCCAATCCAATTCCAAGTGAAATCTCCTCAGCTGAAATCATGAGGCTACCAGTGCCGAGCTGAGGATAAACCATGACCATCTGTAGGTTAATTCCATCTCTTCCTCTCCATGGCCTCAGGATGTTGCCAGGAGCTCTGAGCACTACCACTTGTTGCACTGCATGATGTGTTATCACAAGCTGGCCACTCACTAGGAGTGCCCTCTCTGTGCAGTTCCTACTCCAATCAAGCTGATATTCCTCAATTTCCGTAATTAAACGAGGATGTTTACGACCATATCAAGTCCATCTTTAAACTAAAACAGAACTTGAATGGAAACTTTTTTATTACTTTAATCCACCAATTAGAGTGTTTGATTGCACAAAATAAGTTATATATGGCCTTGCAGAAACGTGCAAGGACTCATTTGCCAGGATTTCTATTGACAGATGCAGTTTGGAAGCTAACCTTGTTTTGAACTGAATGAGCCCCTGGACATAGCATGATCAAAAGACCTATCCACAAACCGAATTGTTTACATTCATGAAAGCAAAGAAAACAAATACACTAATTTGCAGTCCTTAGTTCACGATTATTAAAGCTAGAAAATATTTCAAAGCATCTAGTGCCTGTTTTACTCAGAGATCTTCTTGGTCTGCCTGGTAGCCCTGCAGCAGCGTCCTACACCAGTCCCTGTGCCATCACGGAAACTGTGGCACCTCAACAGTATAATCTTTCCAAGAAAAAGAAATTTAGACCTAGCTTATTACCCTGCATCTGACAAGACACTGGCTTCTCTTCCTTGCCTCCAGTGCTATAAACATAAAAATTTTCTTAAGTTGACCTACCCACACAATTCCTGATGAGCCAATATTACATTGCCAGCTCTCCTCATCGTCACTTGAGTGGGAGGTTTAAACACCACATTTTACCAATCCTTTATCCACCCTCCTAGCCCAGCCGCTTCTTCAAGCCTTGACAGATCACTAAGCCTCACAACTTGCTTAAGACTGAGGAAGCAGGTCCTGCCTCTGCTAGACCAATGCAGGAGGAGTCTGAAGACAAGAGCTGTTCTTTAAAACCTACTGCCTGCCTGCAGACACCCAGCTGAACATGTGAGTCCAGAGGAATCTGAATTCTGGCACAGAGACAGGAGAGCTCCAAAGTTCCAAAGAACTGGTGGTTTTAGACTTCTAAACAGACCTCCTAAAACAGAACAAAAGGCAAGTGTAAGAAAAACAAGCCCCAATGGTGGGGGCTGCAAACAATAAAGCCAACAGGTTACCCTGCACTCACAAAGTACTAAGCAACCAGCACAGATTTTGGAAAAATAAAATACAGTCCCTAGCAAAACGCTGTAACCACCTCAGCCTGGAGGCTAGAAGGACACACGAAGCAATGGAGCTAATCTTGGGATTTGCAGCAACGCTCCAAGATGTCCTAACCAGACAAGCCCTACTCCAATGTGCCCATGCTCTCTTATACTCCGGCATACGATAACAAATGTTTCTATCCAGGCAAAGTTAGAAAACGAAAACAAACAAAAATAAAATAAAACCCCCTGCCCCCTTGCCTCCTTGCCCCAAATCTTCGAGCAGAGCTATCTGAAGCGCCCTGAAGACCTGAGAGGCCCCGTGATCTCAATCTGTGTCGCACATCAGGAGATACTCCCTATCATCGGGAAAAAGGGAAAGCAGCCCCTGCTCATTTGCTCTGTGCTGCCAGCAGTATAGCTCACCCGGGCACACACACACTGTATGTGCTCAGCCTCCTCCAGCTCCTTTGCAGCTTCATCTCAGCACTTGGTGCGTTAACCCAGCTTAAAGCACAGAGCTGGACACACATAGAGTTCAGCACTGCAGCACAGGCTCCACAGCCCGTATTTCCTTGCACGCCAGCCCTAACGCCTCGTATATCGATGCCGAAGCCCCATGTATCCATGTGGATCAACTCGAGCGTTTAAGCGCTGACCCAGTGTGATCAGGCAGATCCCTCTGATCGCCACTGAGTAGGCCAGGCCCTGTGGCCAGGCCTCACCGCCTGCAAGTGCAACAGTGCCACTGCATGGCCACACCGCCGAGCTGCGAGCAACAGAGGCACCTCCTGCACCACCACAGCCACGAACATGAACGGGCAGCAGCACCCCTGCACTGCTTCCAGGTCGAGACCCAGACTCAGCCGGGTCACCCTGATCAAGGGGATTCTGATACAGTTTGCTAGCCAGCTTCACAAACAGCGCTCCGTTAAAGTCAACAGGCTAAATGAGGTGACATGATGACATTTCAGGCTATAGAGGCTTTTTCCTAGCAGTGCTCTAAACCTCCTAGGCCTCCCCTGGCCTAGGCTAGGACACGCTGCTGATCATCCCCCCTGACAGTCACTCTTCACTGGCCAAGAGGGACTCATCTTGCTACCCTGCAAGCTGTAACCCCACACCTCTCAGCCGCAACAGAAAGAATGAAGCTTTTCTTCACCTCCTGCATATTTCAGAGTAGTGTTTCGAAAACAGAAAAAAAAGAAATCCAAAAATCAGAAAACCTGCATTACAACCAGGAAGGCTCAAACAAACTTCCATTGCCAGCATTAAGGCCAGTCCTCTTTCCACTTCAGTTTTCTCCATGTCCTAGGCCAAAGAAGAGACTAAGATATTTTCACAAAGCTAAAGGCGGGAAGATGAACAGAAGACCAATTAATGTCTAGCAAACCCAGGAAATAATCTGAGTTAACCTGGGGAGCTATCTGCTGGCAAAGAAACAGAAGACAGACGTTTAACAAAGTCACCTTCTCAGTGACTCAGAGGTTTTCCTCTTCAAAACCTCAAGCTCGGCCCAGGGCCCTCATGCCCGTTAGTGCTCGGCGCACAGCCTGCACTGCTGGAGCTTGTCTTCTGGATCCAGGTTGTGGCTCTGAGATTCCTTCAGGTAAAAACCCTAGTCTGGTGCACAGGGAGATCAGAGACGCTTCCCCAGCGTGTTCCTGGGCTGGGAACTTCTGCAGACACAGCCCAGGACCACTCTGGGGGGTCATGGTGAGATTCCAAGTCATCCAAAAGGAAACAATATCCACGGGCTTCCTAAACCCGCTCTAACGACCTTCTTCTAAGCAGATTGCCTGGCTTAGGCCCTTGCAAAACACTCGGAAAATGAATTCTCTTTTCAAACGAAAGAGTACAAGCAATATTGATCTGAACAAAGATATTGAAGCATTATTTAGAAATATCCAGCCGTTCCTTCTGTCTTGTCTTAATTCAGCTAACCCTCTAAAATAGACAGTAGAGCTAGAGTCCTTTATTTTTGTCTTTTCTCACTTAATACCCAGTTGACATTTCCATGACAATATGCCTCATTTCTCACTGTACAAATCCAGCCCTCTTCTGTACTTTGGCCCACAGGAGCTACCCATGCGCTCCTGACGCTCACCCCTCTCTCGTGACCCGCTCTCGCTCTCCCAGCAGATGCCGCTTCCCCAGGTGCCGCCACGCGGCGCTGCCCCACGCCAGCTCTGTGGGCTCCCCTTGCACCCAGACCCTCAGGCTCCCTACGTAACAAGGACACTTGGGGACTGCTTTCTGGAGCTGCAATAAACCGTCTCTGCAAATGACCCCAAATCTCCTCCTCCTTCAGCAGCACTTCATACACCGAAACCTTCCAAATGTGACCAGATGTATCTTAAGTGTCCAGGCCAGCCTGCACAGCCGTCACATCCCACTACATGCTCTCCGAAGGCTACCAAAGTCTGATAAACTCTGTCTTTTCTCATCCTCCAAATGGCTTTTCCAAGGACAAGATCCGCTTTGCCTGTGGTGGGTAGGAGCTTTCCCTCCTTCCTCTTGTCACCGGCCGCAGGACCTGCTCCGGCCCCAAGCTCCTCCCCAGTTACAGCAACTGCCCCTGGCAACAGCAGATCTCACCTGCCCGAGGTGAACACTGCGGGGAACCCACTGCCCTGTCCCCTTCCGGTGCGACCCATTTCCTGACACTGCCACAGGAACCAAGTGTCAAGGACATACCGAGCCTGCCATGGGAAGAGCAATCCAGCACACAACGAGCATTGACCATTTGCTGTTTCCTCCACCGCATTGTGTAAACATGGAGCTGTCTCAACTACAAACAAGTCCAGCCCAGGAACCCCTCCGCAGCTCCCTGTGCTCTGCGAGAAAGGAGGCTTTGCAAATGGGGACAGGGACAGACTGCGGCCCACGCTTGCAGGTGCCGCTAGGACCCAGAGCCATTGAGAGCCCAACCTTTTCAGAAGGATGGAAGACAGGAGAGGAGGGAAGCCAAGCAAAAACTCGAAAGTTTGGCACAAGAAACCACCAGCCCGAAGGGGATGTAAGGGGACGGCATCGCTCCCACATGCCAGCTCAGTGCCACCAAGTACAAGCAAGTGCCCAAACATTCAGGTTCTGGTTCCAACAGGCTCTTAAACCCCGTTAGCATTTTAAAAGTTCATGAGATTGTCCTTAACTCACTTGAAACTATATTTATGTATCTCGCTGCCACATTTGCAGCCCACACACACAACATTCTGCAGCAGCAGAGAATTAAATCATGGGATAGTAACCGGCGTAAAAGGAAACAGAGGCTTGGAACAAAAAAAAAGCAAAAATAAAAATAAAAATAAAAATAAAGGCTCTGGGCTGAAATTATTTCATTGTTACAAGCCACACAGGAGTTTGCAACAGCTCAAGGAATGAAGAAGAAAAGTGGAACTAGCTTGTTTACCTTGTCACTTGGGTCAAAACATTTTGACAACTGTGCATGCAGTCAGCTCCTCTGCTCTGCTACCACAAAAATTCTGCTTCTTCCACCTATCTTTACACACAAGATAAAACCATGAGAGCAAAATTCGTCGGGAGAGACATGCATGCAAAACACCAGTCTGGCCCGAGAGCTTCAAATGACCCTCGGTCTCTTTCTCAAGTAGTCCCAGCATTGACACTAACGGTGACCCTCCAACTACACAAGTGGGCAGCAAAGCAGGATAATAGTCCAAGGAAAAGTTGGATAGGCCTGATAATAAGCAAAGGGAAAAAAATAAAGTTCAAAACAGGATTCTAAAGCTGCAGTTAAAAAAAAAATTCTTGACAGTGTCCTTTTACCAGAGAAGCTCTGCAGGATTTTAGGCAGAATCCTATCTCCTGAAACACGCTCCAAGCCAGTAAAGAAGCATTTTGAATGGGCAAATTGCTGTGTTGTGGAATAATTTGTTTCTGCTATGTTTTACCGAGTTGCCTATGGAGGCGATGGAGGCTCATTCGCCTGCACAGTGGACAAGCAAGAGCCAGGAAATTTGTTGGGTTTAGTCATACTTCGAAATTTTCATGTTTTGCAAGAGTCCCCCAAAATATAAACCTGTTTTAGCATTCTTGTACATTAATGTCAGGATTTCCACTTCGAGCTCCCATAGCTTTTGAAACCAAGTCAATCGGATTTGGTATATGCCCTGAAAGAAGAAAAGGAAGGCCTAGGTTTTAAGCAAGCAAAAAGAAAAATAACTCAGGTCAGTGCTCTGCCAGGCGTTGGATCCAAACTCGCTCGGATCTACTGAAGTCTTCGATCCGCAAACACTTAATAATTGTACTTAGGGAAGAAAAAAAAAATGTTTCGGTTGTCCAGCTTAGAGAAAATAAGAAGTGGTGACCTTTGAGGAAGATGAGTGTGCAAGTGCAAAAATAAAACATGCCAATGTTCACCACCTTTTAAGAAATCAGAGTCTCGTCTTTTTTTTTTTTTTTTTCTTTCTCTTAAACCTCTGGGAAAAAGTACTTCCCAAAGGTCAGTTTGAGAGTTTCCAGGTGCTAAACTACATCAAGGTGGAAGCATGAAGCAAAGACATGGCAAAAACGTCAGGTTTTCACAAGCTGCCATGGAAAAGGTGCACGTGCTTTTAGTAAAAATGCATATCTACCAAATCTCCACTGACTACCAAAGGCCACTTGGCACACGAGTAGTCGAATCAATTGGCAATATCAATGCTTGGTTTTTTGCCTTCTCCTTCCACCCACCTCCCCAATTTTTTCTCTTTTTTTTTCCTTGGGAGACATACAGCACCACTGCATTAGAACGTACAAGAAATGAAAACAGTGAGTACGACTGATATAGATCCATTGACTTTTTATTACAAATGTACTTGATCACTTGGCTTCAAAAAGTTTAAATCATTCCCTATTTTCTGTACGCCAGTACAAAGTAAAATCTATTTTACAAATTAAATACCTAAAAATTTTGACAAAAATATTAAAGTTTGATGGAAAAAACAGTTATAAAAATCTTAAATCCCCTTTTAAGAAGGTAAGAGATAACATCCCCTCCCAGCCCCACAGTCCTGTTATACAATATTAATAGTCATTTTTAGAATAGGTAGGTATGTTATATTTTGCTGTTAGCATACAAGTCACTCTAATAGCTTTATCTGTATATACTCCAGTTAGTGCATGAATGCCATCTGATTGAATATAATCAACTATCTTTAACTGTTCCCTATTTTACATTTAAGAGCTTGCATAGTTTGA
>JAWLRI010000221.1:463491-515308 GCA_034781795.1 Crypturellus tataupa | reverse complement strand
GGCGGCGGGCGGGGGGCGCCGGGCTCTGCCGCGAGCATCCCGCGATCCCGCGCAGGTGCCGGGGCTGCTGCTGCCCCAAATTCCTGCACTTTCTGCCTTCCGATTTCCCTTTAGATCCCGACATTTCCAGTCCTTACTAGCACAGGCAGAACCAAAGCCTGAATCCGAAGCAAGCATGAATGCAAACCTGCATGTTTTTTCTCATTCCTGCTCCATGTGGGCCTGAAAGCAATGCGGCAGGCTGCACTGGGCTAAAATTCCAGTCTTTGCCTGCCTATGGCTTTCTGAACAACAGCTAGGAGTTATTGATGCTATTATGAAGTTATTTGCTTTACAGGTGCAATATGCTGTATTGAAGTTATTAGCTAATAGAACTTAGTTATTAGAACTGATATTAGTTATGAAGAGTAATAACCAAATTAATTGATAAATAAGCAAAATCTTCTTAATACAGGAATGCTGACATTCAGCTGCTGTGAGGTGCAGTTTGCACACTGTCGGGAGCTGCTTGTAGGCGTACGGAAATAACTTTCACTGTGGGAAACCTGCGGTGTTGCCCAGGTGCTATGCAGGTTCCCCGAGCCGTAACACCACCTCGAGGGCTGGTGAAAGCCTGCGTCCTTCTGAGGCTGCTCCAGGCAGCCTGCAGAGCCACCAACCTCACCATGAGGTCTTTCCTGGGCGATTCCGAGGGAGGAAGCTGAGCAAGGAGCACCATGGAGAGCCCTTCATCCCATGTTGCTCTCTCTATGTTGGGCTGGAGGCTGTGGCTGTGTCTGTCCCTCTCTCCTCGTTAGTTCTCCTCATTAGTTCACAAGGATCTCTTACACTGTTTTAGAAACTAGTCTATTCATGCAGGAAAATTGGTAAATATAAAACTGCTGCCATGCGAGAAGCAACCAAAAGATCTTCCTCTGACTGTGCTGTGATGGAAACTGCTCGTATTAGTGATGCTGTTAAAATGCAGCCAGCAAGAGAGGTTTGAGAGATTCTCTCTCAAACACAGACTACCTCTATTCATTTTGGAGCAGGTACGTCCTCAGGGGACTCTTGATCCCATCGAAAGGACTTGCTGATTTCTCCTGTCTGGTGAAGTGGTGTTGGTGACTATTTGCCCAGCATCATCCTGTTGCTATTCACAGCAACCATCCAAATGCTCTGCTTTTGAGCTTGAAGTTGGCTTGAACGCAGGTACTTGTGTATTTAGATAAACCATCAGAGCAAAGCAAAACCACATTTATTCTCCCTGATGCCTCCCCCTTTTCAGTCGGATCTCTGACTTGATAGTGCCTCACTCCTGACCTCACGGGCAGCCAGTTGTGGCTGCGCTGGGGAAGTTTGCACTGAAATGGGGTGATGTGGCCACTGCCAAGCAGTGCAATGCACAAACCTGGGCTGACTGCATGGAGCGAGGCAGGAGCGGGGAATGACAGATAAACGGCAGAAGCCAAGGGAATCTTTTAGTGCCTCGTGTAGGTATTAAAAATAGCATGGCCAGACACTGGATAGGGGTCCTGTGGAGACCTCCTGGGTTACACACTGGAGTTCCTTGATTTTGAAATCCTATCCATATGCCCCATGTGCTTATCAAGAATCACTTGAAGCTTCTTCTCTTGGTTTTACTGAACTTTCACAGACCTCCTTGCTCTGAAGCACACTAATCTTCTCATCTTCACCTAGAATATATCAACAGCTTCTTTACAGCTGTTCATTCCCATGCAGCTTTCATCTTTGAACTTTCGTGACTGTTTTGCATTTCTTCCCTCTACTTGTCTGTAAGTAGCAATGGTATTCCCCTTTGCTTTGGTGGTCTAAGTAAGAGGAACTGTTAGCAGTTTCATCCCATAATCATAGAATCACTATGGTTGGAAAAGACCTTCAAGATCATCAAGCCCAACCGTAAAACCATCACCACCATGCCTGCCATGTCCCTCATGGGCATGCCTCATCTACACATTTCTTGAACACTGCTAGGGACATTCTGCCATTTTTGACTGCTGTACTAGTCCTTTATTGCACCATTTTCAGTTCTTCTGAAAGACAGTGACTAGGCTTTTCAGAGTCATAGTTGTGATTTGAGGTTTAAGATCAATTGCACTTTTGTTTCAAATTTCCATTCAGAGAGCTTTTAAGAGCATATTTGGTTATTGCATTGAGCATCTTCAAGTCGAAGGCTGTTATTCAACTATGAAACAACAAGTCTGCTGGTTCCAAGAACTTGTACTAACATTTATCATCGCAGGAAAGAATCTTAAGAGCCATTCCAGCAGGAGATAAGCTGAATAACAGAATGAACTGAGATACAATTGTTACCGTGCAAGTTAAAGGAGAGACTGTCTGAGAAGGATGTTGCTGAGAAACATGGAGCCATTCTTCCTCCATCCGTTGTCTGCATTCTCCTGCAGCCTTTCCAGGTCTGTTTCGGTTATCCAGTGGATTAGGAGGCAGTTGATACTCTTATGGGTGTCCCATTGCTCTTGCACAGTTATGCCTTGGTACAGTCCTTGTTCAGCACTCTCACAATGGAGAAAGGAGCATGTTCGGGTTTATATAGGGACCAGAGAATTTCTCTTTGAGCCAGAGCAATGAGAAGACAATTATACCAATATGAGGATGACTGAAGTATTGCAAGGCCTTAGAGTCCCCAAAACTGTAGTGTGTCATGAAATGGTGAAAACTTCCTTTGCTTTCCCTGTGCATTTTCTTCAGAACATGTCTTTTGAAAGAAGACCTCAGTGTCACTTTTCATGTCTGCAAGACATTTATTGCTTCATGAACAATCTCCATCATGTACAGTGTGCAAGAAACTAGCACACCACATATGTAAGTCATTTACGAAGACAGGGACGATGAACTGTGCACACAATACAGTTGCTATTAGGTCTGTCAATCCTAATTAAAAAGAATACTTATCAATGAAAATTATTTATAAAAAGGAATCCCAATGACCCTAAATCAAATTATTTGTGAATGGTCTTTAGTCTCCCAGAGCAGTCAAAACTCCTGTGTTGGTCATTGGATGTCATCCAAACTGCACACTGAATGAAGGACATGGCTGCCAATTTTCTTTTTTTTTTTTTTTTTTTTTTTTACCCTCACCCAGTTTGGCACTGGACTGCTATAGTCATTTTTCTAAATATCTTTCAGAACATCAAGCGACTGAGAAATAACAATGGAAGAGTTTGGCTGCATTTAACTACAGCCCTCCAGTTGTAACCGCTTCTCTCCGAAGTCCCCAGGGTGCCCTGGATGATCCAGTCCAGGTGAATGTGGCGCTGGTGGGTCCTCTCGGAAGGCAGCATTTGCCTCGTGCGGGTGCTGCAGGGACACTCTGCCCTCTGTGACACCCTGCAGGGGAATGTGGCTTCCAGGCAGTCCACTGATGGTTACTGGACACCTCTGGATTGTGGATGATCCCTGGGCTCAGTGTTTGTGTCTGTCTAGCAAGATTGAGGTACTGAAATCCGGAGGCGATTCCTTGACCACAACTGCAGTTCCCATGGCGAGTTATAAAATTCTCTCTGTTGCTCACTCGTCAGAAAGAGGGTGAAAAAAAAAGTGAATTGGTGACTGCACAGTGCCAGAGTGCATTCTTGCTTCTTGTTTTTGCAAAGATAAAGTGCTGTTTCTTTTAAGAACCACATGAAGTCTTATCCAAGTGAATTAAGTTTGGGATTGTTTTCATGATGGCTTGTTCCAATTATGCAGCATGCTTTTTCTTCTCCCTCAACTGGCACACAAGTCCCTGTAACCATTTTCTCAGCACGCTATCTTCTAGCTCATCGGCTCTTTCTCTTCTGACCTCGGGGGACTCTGTGGTGTCATCACCTGTGGAGATGCAGGACCTTTGCCAGTTCTTGGTTCAAAAATAAGTTAGAGGGAAGCGTGGGTCCCCAGAGTCTCAGATAATGCAGTGGCGAAGATCAAAGAGCTGGCTGCTGTTCTGCTGAGAACTAACAACAAATGGACATCGAATTCCAGTCTTCCTGTTTTTTGGTGACTTAGATTTATGAAGCCAGTGCTCACTGTTCCATACCTCCTAAGGAGGAGGAAAAAGTAAGACTCGTGTATCACATACAGTTTTTAGCAAAGGTTGTGCAGCTCCTCAGTGTGACTGTATTGTTGTCTAACGGCAGCAAACATTTGTTAGGAAAGTGCCCAGTCCCCAGATGGGCCCAGGAGGAAAGGCTGTTGGACACCTGGCTCTGGCTCTTGGTGTCCCAAGTGGCCAATGCTTTAGTTAGGATGAAGGACTCCCATGCTTTCCTCTCTAAGACTCCCGTTGTTGTCATCCCACCTTGCCGAGGTGTGCACCTTGATCAGCTGTGCTGATCAAGTCCGTCTGGGTTTATGGTGAGCAGTGGTCATGCTGGGGTTGGTGAGCTGTGATTCTGTCTCCTCAGGCAGCTTTTGGAGAATGCACTGTGAAAAAATGCTTCCAGATATTGACTACAGATGACTTTTCCATCCCAGGCAATTGGACTTACACAGTAGGAATGCACCATGTTCCTGTAGAAGAACACTCTATTTATCCTACCGTTAATCTGCAGTCTCCAAAAGCTGCTGGATGTCACTAACGTGTTGAAGAGCAATCCAGGCGGTGCACTCCTTGCAACACAAGGAGTATGGACTTTGCTTTAAAGATCTCTACTTGTTTGGGTGTATCTCAGTCCAGACAAACTGCTGTGCTTCCTCCAGACTAGGAAGAAGTTTCTGGTCTTCCATAATATCTGGTTTCTGAGGTTAGACTTCAGCCTCACACTGTAGACTTTTTGCAACCTCCTGCAGGCTGATGACTCTTTGTTGCTGTTTTAAACTTTGTTCCCTTAACAAGAATGTCAACAAGGATGTCCAAGGATGTCGACAAGGGAGGTCCAAGATGACTGGAGACTTGCCAATGTGATGTCCATCTACAAGAAGAGTTGGATGGAGGATCTGGGGAACTGCAAGCCTAACAGACTGACTTTGGTATTGGGGAAAGTTATGGAGCAGATCATCTTGAGGGCCATCACACAGCATATTCATGACAACCAGATCAGGCTCAGCCAACATGGGTTCATGAAAGGCAGGTCCTGCCTGACCAACCTGAGCTGCTTCTACAACCAGGTGACCCACGTAGAGGATGAGGGAAAGGCTATGGATCGGGTCTACTTACACAGCAGTGAGGTCTTTGACACAGTCTCCCACTGCCTTCTCCTGGAGATCCTGGCAGCTCAGGGCTTAGACAGGCGGACTCTTTGTGGGTGAAAAACTGGCTGAATGGCTGGGTCCAGAGAGTGGTGGGGAATGGAGTTAAATCCAGCTGCCAACTAGTTGTGAATGGTGTTCCCCAGGGGTCAGTGTTGGGGCCAGTCCTCTTTAATGAGGATCTTGATGAGGGCATTGAGTGCACCCTCAGCAAATTTGCAGGTGACGCCAAGCTGGGAGGAAGAGTTGATCTGCATGAGGGTAGGAAGGCTCTGCCGAGAGATCTGGACAGGCTGCAGCGATGGGCTGAGGGCAACTGCATGAGGTTCAACAAGGCCAAGTGGCGGGTCCTGCATTCGGGTCACAACCAGCCCAGGCAGCGCTGCAGGCTGGGAGCAGAGTGGCTGGAGAGCTGAGGGCAGAAAAGGACCTGGGGGAGCTGGTTGAGAGCGGCTCAACAGGAGCCAGCAGTGAGCCCGGGTGGCCAAGAAGGCCAAGGGCCTCCTGGCTGGTGTCAGGAACAGCATAGCCAGCAGGAGCAGGGAAGTGATTGTCCCCCTGTGCTCAGTCCTATTGAGGCTGCACCTTGAATCTTGTCTTGAGTTTTGGGCCCCTCACTACAAGAAGGACATGGAGGTGCTGCAGTGTGTGCAGAGAAGGGCACAGACCTCATGAGGAGCAGCTGAGCGAGCTGGAGCTATTTGGTCTGGAGAGGAGGAGACTCGGGAGACCTTATGGCTCTCTACAACTACCTGAAAGGAGGTTGTAGTGAAGCCAATATCAATCTCTTCTCCAGAATAGATACTGACAGGACAAGAGGAAATGGCCTCAAATTGTGCCAGGGGAGATTCAGGTTAGGTATTAAGAAGAATTTCTGGATAAAGCATTGGAACAGGCTGCCCAAGGAAGTTGTGCAGTCACTGTCCGTGGCAGTGCTCAAGAACCTGTAGATGAGGCAGGGGACAGTTCAGCATGCAGAGTGTTGAGAGGCTTATAGCTGAACTCAATGATCAAAAAGGTCATTTCCAGCCATAATGGTTCTATGATTCTATGTCAGGAGTTCCTGAGGCGTGGACTGGATCGTTTACAGTCATTTGAAATGTCCTTGGCATGTTCCTAGGTCTGAATGGCATTCTCTACTGTTCAAACAATCTGCCGAGAGCTTCCCAAATCCTTCATCTCAACTGGAAAATTTCTTACCGCTTTAAGCAGATGCTATCCAGATGCTAGCTCAAAGCTGCTTGCATTTTGGGGTTTCTTTCCTCCTGTTTTTCTCTCTGCAGTGTCAAGTAGGCAAGAACTTAGATAATTAAGTTGAACTATGTGTAGAAGTTATGTGAAGTCCATGCATGTCCTCAAGTTTGTGTTCTGTTACTAGACCAAGGCAAAGAGGGATGTCAAGGTTATATACTTGGTTTCATGCAGACAGCTTGCAGGTGAACTTGTCTTTCAGCCTCCTACCTCAGTGAGGTGAATTTGTTGCAAAACTGCTCTGTGGAAACATCTCCCTGGTTTAACCATGATTTGCTGTTGATGTGCTTTGCCTCCACCCCTCTTTGACAGTTTGCTGCCAGGCCATCAGACAAGCTATGGAATCCTTTCCTTTCTTTGCCCCATGTGCATGGTTCTGGTAAGGCAACCCATGGCTTTAATTGCTAAAATCTCTTCTTAGGGTTCTTCATATCTGGACTTGCTGCAGGCTTGGACACAGCTTGCACTAGTGGGGCGGGGCTGACACAGGTCTGCTGCAGCCCCTGTTCCGAGCGGGTGATTCACCCTGGCCAGGGAAGCACAGTGTTAGCACCTTGGCACTCTCTGGCCTGCTGCCGCCTGCCTCCCTACGCTGCTCTGCAGCATCCGTCAGGAACATGGAAGTATTGCCAAGTTTTCCCTGTTGACCCCTTGTGGCTCTTGTAATAAATATTCCGGGTAGTGTCACTGTAGTGATGGTTCATGGTTTTCTTCATCAGAACTCCCCAGCCATGTCACCTCCTCCCAAGCTGGGGAGCTGTGGAATGTTTCCTATTCAATATTCAGTCCTTCCAGTTCAACTGGGGAGGTCTCTCCATACTGCTCCTCATTGGCATGCTGAAAAACTGCCTCTCCCAGCTTCTAGAAGACATGTTTCCAACTGAATGCAGCGGTGGAGCTGGTAGGGAAATAAAGGTGGAAGCCTGAGAAGGTTCAAAGCAAAGTCTCTTTACTGCAGTGTCCTCCAGAGCAAAGTCCCTTTACTGCATTGTCCCCCACTTCCTGTCCTTGTAGCTTTTCAAAAGCACCCTTGTACTCAGAGCAAAGGCAGAAGAGAAATGTGAGTAAAGACCATCATCTGGGGCCTCCGTGTTGGTGTCACCATCCAAAAAATGCTGCTAGAGACTTATCTGCTCAGCAGCCTGTTTATCCCTCATACATTATGTTTTGTTTTACCGCTGCCAGGCAAAATATTCCCTTAGAGCAATCAGGGATTACTAGTGGAGTGCAGGAAAGTAGAGCTGGGATGTGACTATAAGGAAAGCCCTGTCTACCCTGATCATCTCTGCGCGTGTCCTTAGGTCCCTGTAGAACAGGCTGAGGTGAGGAGAGGGCTGGGAGAGTTGTGTTACCTCCCACCTAGGGCCAAAGAAACCTCAAGGACTTGAGAGAATGAGAAGGAAGTTTTTTTAAAAAATACTGTTTTGAAATGAAAAATCAAAAAAACTTCATGTACTTTCATTTATCAAAAAAGGATATTTTGACTTTATTTATTTATTTTTTTTTGCATATGTTTAAATGAACTCCTGTATTCAGCCAGAAATAATGTTCAGGAGCATCTGGATCCACAGCTTCACAATGTTCCTTACAGAGGCAATGCTAAAGATGCTGCGAGACAAGACTGCAGCCTCAAAGCCTTTCTTTTTCTCTTTTTCTTTTTGGTATATATTTTTCTTTCAAGAGTATCCACTGTTTATCTTTTTCTTTGTATCCACAAGGGATCATCTGGATTTCAGAGTATCTGCTATGGAATCAAAATCAGACTGTAAAATAGACCTGTTTGTTCCCCCACATCCTGAGGTTTTTGGTCAGCTTCAGGCCATGGTTCCTCTCAAAAATGTTGGATAGCTGGTTGTCCCTTAGACATGGGAGTAAGTGATAATTTCTTGATTACTTTTCATGTGTATTAATTCTTTTCTTGTTAAGTCTCTCTTTATAGAAAGAAGATGGAACATAGTGTCGTGGTCTTCTCTTGGAAATGGCTGCAGGGAATATCCTTGTTTAGGCCATAATCTGGAACTGAGCCAGACACTCAGGAGTTTTTCCCCATGTGGTCATGGTCTGGCCTTCAGCACCAGCAGGCATCTGGGGCATCAGATCAACCTGGAGATTTTCTGGGGAGATTCCCAATGGGAAGCAGTTATGATGCTGAGCTGGGAGCCCAATTCTTTGTGCCAGAGGATAAAGACGGACCAATGTCTTGTCACCTTGGAGGAGACATCATTGCTTTGGGAATGTGGGGTGGGACTCTGTGAGAAACAAAAGGCAACACACCACAAGGGCCTAAAAGCCTCCCCACCCTTAAAAAATACAACGAAGCATCATTATAACCCCATGGCATGTGCTTGCAGCCAAATACCACGATTCAGCTAAGTGGGCCTGAAAAATAACAATTAATCCCTTGCAGAGACGATGAAATCATTGCTATTCTGTTTAGAATAAAGCATTTGTGGGGGTCTTGACATGGCAGCAATGCTGGGTTCTCCAGACAGGACACTAACCTGGCTGTCCCCACCGTGACAGGATGCGGTGAGTCCTGGGCCCTTAACGGGGCTGGCTGCTGCCAGCGTGGTGCCGTACGAACTGCTGAGGCTCAGGCCTTAATTCTGGGATTTCATTTATGCATCCCTAAAAGAAAAAGGCCGATACACAACAGAACAAACAGCAAACCCTAATAGTGCAGACCAGCATATATAGAATGGATAAATGCCCCTTGTTCCTCACAGTGGTTCTGCATCCTCAGCCCTTGCGTCCTCAGCCCGTACAGTCAGCACTGGCTAATGGGTCTCCCTGTGTTCAAAACAGCAAGGGCTTCTTTTGGTGATCTAATCTGCTTAGTGTGGAAGCTCAGGACCTGCCTTTTAGATTATATAAATATGCTAGTGAATGCAGCTCTATAGATACAGCTGGCATCCAAAGCTGTGATTCAGAAGAACACTGTGGTCACCCTCCAGCACCTGGAGGAGGGCAGAGGCATTAGAGCTGTGCATACATCATGAATTTAAACACAGCCATCTCCCCTCCCTCCCAATTCCAAGGTAAGCAAGAAAATAATTGTCCTGGAAGCTTTCAGTGGTGCCCAGCCAGAGGTGAGCAGAAAGGATGCATAAGTGTGTGAGGGTCTTGAGTACCCTCAGGTTTTGAATGCCTGTGCTGCTCACAGTGCCCTGATGGCTCTCTGAGGCCTGTGGCATCCCTAGACCAGGGCACCGGGGCAGAGCTTACTCCTGCCACCACAGCCTCAGTAGCACAGCAAGAGCCGGGGCAGAGGACTGCTCGGGATGACTGTGTGTGCTGGGACCAGCAGTG
Source organism: Crypturellus tataupa (assembly GCA_034781795.1). Classification (NCBI taxonomy): domain Eukaryota; kingdom Metazoa; phylum Chordata; class Aves; order Tinamiformes; family Tinamidae; genus Crypturellus; species Crypturellus tataupa. Next base: position 505,561 of record JAWLRI010000221.1, on the reverse strand, counting down.
GGGCCGTGGTCACAAGGAAGAGGGGATGGAGCCTGTAAGATCCCAATGAGTTGCCACCACTGAGTTGCCTTCCTCAGCTCTTGGGACTTCATTTCTGGCTGGTGAGATTCAGCCCTTCTGCAAACCCCAGGCAGATCAGAGGTGAGACTGGTGGTGCAGAGGAGCCAGCACACCTTCTGGCCAGGAAACCCAGTACGTGTTGGCCACCGCAGGACTAGTGAATGGTTGGGAGCTGCTGCAGAGGTTCTAGGGTGCTGAGCAACCCTGGCTGCAGCAGGGATGAGACACAGCACTTGTCTTGCTCCCAGATGGTGCCGTCAGGAACAGGAGTGTCACCAGCTCCAGCCATTCCTGAGCAGAGCTGCATGGAGGGAGGCAGGAGGTCCCATGCTGGAGCAGTGGCACTGGGACACTGAGCGATGCCCCGAAACAGCCTCAGCACTAGCTCAGTGCTGGTGCAGTGGCTGTTGTCCAAGCTGGTTTTGAAGTGCTGCATCCCTGGCTCTTTGGAGGGCTGCAGCGATGCTGAGTGGGAGGATGGATGCTGAGGCCCAGTGGGAATTGCCCTGAAAGCAGGTCCTTTCTCTCCTGGGATGCATGGAAACTGCTGTGCACACCTGTAGGGAAGAGGGAATTGCCCTCTCCAAATTCTGTTCTGAAAGTTAGCTGTGTTCTTCCAGCACAGAGATTACAAGTGAGATATGAATATCTTGCTCTGGAAAGAACTCAGTTGGGAAGTTGCCTTGACAGTTTCAATCTGAATCCCAGGGAGACCTGGAAGGGGCTTCCAGGAGCCAAGGATACCAAAATGAGAGTTTGGAGCCATCCCTCAAGTTCTGCTCCTGGTTCTGTAGTGCACTGGCCTCTGCTTCATTACTGGATGGAGGTCCGGTGATCCCAGCGCCTGTCTCTGCAGGGGCGATAAAGCTGCTCCTCAACCCCTCATGCAGTGCCTACATCAGGCAGAAGCCACAGCTGTCCTTTGAACAGGAACATTGAAGCATGCAGTGACCCTGCTGGCAGAGGGAACTATGGGCCGTCCTTCAGCTCTGCCATCCTTCCACAGAGATGAGCGGAGGCCGCCGGTGACAGGCAGTAGATGTCACACCACTGCTCACAGACCCACGTGTTTCTAGGCCCAAAGCGGGAGAAGTCGCAACTTGGTTTCTCCCTTAGAGCTTCAGAGAGAAGAAAAAGGGCTGTGACAAGGGAGTTGTCTTAAGAGTTTACTTTGTTACTCACAAGATGATGGGCTTGATACCTACCAGCCTGGAGAAGATACAGAGGCCCAGTTCATGTGCTTACTGCAAAAGTATCGTGGGTCTGCGTGTGTTGTGAAAAAGGAGAGCCAGACTAGCTGTGGAGAACTGTGCCATTCCTGGTCTGCTAGTTACTTCCCATGGAAAAGGAGGAAAATGACAGCCTGACAGCCAATTCTCTCTCTCTCTCTCTCTCTCTTTCTTTTTTTTTTTTAGTAATTCATGTTATTGATTATTTCATGTTTGCCATCATGTCCTCCAGAGCTGCTTTTGGGTTGTTGACTGGGGAATCATCTTGGTCCTGGGAGCCTGCAGAATAACATCCTGCCTTGTTGGGCCCTGGCTGGGGTTTGAGCACCATGGTGCTCCCCACGGCAGAGCTGCAGACTAGCTGCTTAGGGGTGGTGCCCCACAGCTGGTCTAAGTGTTTTGGCATTTCTACAAAAGGGATTCAAGGCTTAAAATCTCTCAGAACCTAAAGCAGACCCATACCATGCAGGCAGCATCGCTTTATGTTTGTTTGCAAGGTGCTATGAGAAGAGCCCTGTAGAGGTTCTGAGTCTCCTCATATTCTGCTTTCCTGTATTGTAAAATGCAGGTTGCAGGATCCACTCTGGCATAGGAAATAGCTTCACTTTAGTAAGGCAATCTCTTGTGTGTATCGGCAAGGGACAGAGTAAGAGCCAGCCTTAGCTGACTCCTGAGATGCTGCAGCAGGACTCTGTCCTTGTAAAGCGAGCCCCAAAGGCACTTTACACTGGCCTCGCTAGGCATTCCCAGGCTTCCGCCAGTGCTGCCTGATAACAGGGGTTTGTCTGGAGCGAGCGGGAGCTGCCGGCAGCTGCTGCCATCTCGTGGGGACGGAGGACAGTTGTCCCTGGCACTCATGGCACAGCGTGCGTGGGGTCCTGCAGTGGCCTCTGGCGGGCGGACATGTCCTAGGCCCCTCCTTTTGGCCAGACTAAGTGACACCACTGCCCTTCATCTCACCTTAGGGGCCCAACAATCTTTTCTGACCAGGATTTCACGAGGAGACCGAGTAGGTAGTGACAATATCCAACGTGCCAGAGTCCTGTGGTGATGTCTGCACCCTGGCTTGCACCATCTCTCATCACGTCAGAACCAGCTGGACGATGGATTTCAGCTGAGGAAATACAAATCATTGGTGCTGAGTTTGTGGGAGGGAGAGAGACGAAAATTGAGCTGAAATTTGAAGTCATCAAGGTTTAGATGATTGGAGGGGTTCAGCAGTCCAGTTCAACCTGTTGCTCCCCAGGGAAGCGGGACCTCAGATGCTTCCTGGGCCCTTAGCTGTCCAGCTTGGCACAGAGTGAGATTTTAACACTCCATCTTGGAACAAAATAATTTGCATCACCTCCTTGGATGAAGGGGGCGACTAAACTACAGAGTACAGGAATAGCAATAGGGAAGGAGAGAAGGCGGAGAGGGAAAAACAAGACAGTTTTTACTTTTTAATCGGTATCTCTAGCTGGTTCGAGGCGTGTTGGTGAGCACAGCAACAGTGCTGGGAGTGCAGTGCTATGATCGGCATCCAGCCTTGCTAGCTCCACCGTTAGCAGATCACAGCAGGGCAGTGAGACCTCAGTACCCTAAAGCCTCATGTCATTGGGTCAGGCAGTCCTAGCTGGCTCTAGGCTGCATCTGGGGGGACAACTCTGTCTCCCAAGCACACAGCAACATGCGGGTTTTGGAAGTACCCTGGGCTTCCATCAAAAGTTGTCCTGCAGGGATAAGGTACAATTGGTGAAACTGTGATGCCAAGTAAGAGTTTACAGAGATCGGGGAGAAATCCTAGGACCTGTCCATGCTAGAGGAGCTGGTAACACTTAAATGCATCCACTGACATGGAAAAAAACCCAAGGTGATCCTTGGTGAAACAGCCAACTAAAAACAAAGTTATGCAAAGGCAATGGATGATTAAGCCAGGTCAAACATGCTTGCACCAGCTGTGCGGAGACAGATCCTTCCCCTCCATGTCTCCTGCCTTGACACTGCGTCATCTGAACTGAGAGCTACGGTGCAGGAGCAGTGCTGGGATGTGCAATGCTGCGGAGTGAAGATGAGCAGCAGCCGTGCTCCGAAGATGACGCCTTTCGTGCAGAGCCCTCTAAGCTGCTGCTTTTGCATTTGGCTTCAGCACTTGCTGCCCTGGGTGTTGCTCTTTAACATCTCTGCAGGTGTAGGATCTTCATGGCAAAACAAGTGTTGAGGAGGAGGATACAGGTCCCACACCCCGGGATTTCAGCCCCGCTCATGAAGGAGGCAGCACACAGACCACCCTGTCCCTGGCCTTCCCCACCCTCCCCACAGAGGGCAGGACAGCAAGCCGAGAGGTCAGGCTCCACCAGCCCCTTGGTCCTTGTGACTTTCTGTGGAAATCACTAATAAAAAGGCCAGTTTCATCAAGTGATTTTCATAATGAGAATCTTTTCCATGAGGAACTGGCTCTAAATCCACTAACCCATTTCACAATTATTTTAAATCTAAGTTTCACATCATATAATTCCTCCATGGCTGATTAGCTTAGTAAAATCTCTATTGTTCTGGTTTGTGATACCTACATTTAATCTCAGTGTAAGGTCTCTGCACTTCCCTGGGTCAGGTTTAGATGCTGCCAGCACAGCTCCTGGGTCTCTGCTTTCCTTTTTATTTGAAGCAATTAGACAAATGACCATTTTGTGATATTGGTGGCATTCTCTAGCCATGGAGTGCCTATAAGCTTTATTTCTGCAGATACGAGCCTCTTGCTCTCAGAAGACATTCGTAAAAGGTCTGTTGTCTAAATGATAGCCGTGAACATTTATCTACAAGATCAAGGGCAAACATAAGGAAGGAGACTTGTCCATTTCTATTTGTTAGGTGGCACCTTAAGTTCTCCTCTTTAGGTCCTACATACATAATTGGGTGTACACCCACTCAGTGGTTTTTATTATTAGTTTTTGTTTTTGTTTCTGATGTCAAAAAACATGAAACAGGCAAAAGGGAGGGAGAAACATTTCCCAAGTCGGCATACAGCTTGCAGTGTTCAGAGGGGCTAAACAGCTTGCTTCCCCTTAATGACACGTGTATTTTGTGATGCAGAAAGCTGTCGTTTTAAGTGGAAATGCTTTGGTCAGGCATAAAGTGAATGAATCTACCCCGTTCAGTTTTAAACTTGCCTGCATTGCCTCATGGCCACCAAGCCCAATTGCTGTATCCCTTTGCCAGGGTCCTGTTCTCTGCATGCCACCACTAGTGCAAGGCTTTGGAGCACGCTGGAGAGAAGCACCAACTGAGGGGAATATGGGAAATAACAGCACGAAGCCATTGCACTAACTGGATTATTAACCACCACCCTGAATTGATTAGAAGCTCCTTCATCGCTCTTTGCTGATGCTATGGTAGCAAAGATTTTGTACTCTCTTGTAAGATGCAGTTGCCATAGAGAATTCGGGGTGTCATTATGAGTGCAGTATTATGGTACCACCCATGTAATATTAGGGTACCTCCCATGATGGGTTCTGCAGCTTGGATGTGATGGCTGCCTTCATGTCAGTTTTTTACTGGTGCCCGGTATTGTTCCTGGCAAGAGCTTGCTGAGAAACATTTGCACTAGTGTTGTGATACACCCACTTGTTTGTCCAGAAATGATGGTTCCAGGTTCATGCAAAATCTGCATGAACTCACCCCTAACTGAGGTTGTGCCTTTTTTTATGAAAAGATGGGATGGAGATGGAGATGCTCCAAATGGAGCTGCTGAGGCTTTAAATGAAGAGTTTCTTCTGCCAATACAAGGTGCTGTTTTGGAGAGAGGATTCCCCGTGTTACACAATCCTCCACTTTGCTTAATTTGCTTTCACAGCAAAAATCTGAACAAGCGTTATTTGAATATCACCCCAAGGACTGAATGGGATGGAGTCTACCAGAAACAGTCTTACACTCAATGACCTGGAGAGCACTTGCATCCACTGAAGTGCTACAGCTTAGAAAAGACTGCCCTTGTGACAGCGCACGTTGCGGAGTGTTGTATCTGTGTCCTCTGGAGATGCAGCATTCATTTTCTGGCCATGCATTACCTTTCTGAAAGGCAAAAATCTGTTGAGTCTCTTGTCCTGTGTGGCCTTTGCAATGATATAGGATGTCATGGGTTTGTTTTGCAATGCCTGACTGCTTTAATTGTACCTTTCATGGTAATCTGATTTTTTTTTTTCTCTTCATTTTTCTCCTTCATGATACTTTCTTATATTTCTTTTAAGCAGGGGCTGATTTTGCTCAGGATCAGGATGCACATAACTGACAGACTTCACCTAAGTGTTACTTTCAGTCCTAACTGTGATGAATTTTCAAAATGCTTTTCCAAACCAAGGGTCTGCGATGATTTAGCCTTCTTACAGACCAGCACTTCCAGGCCAAGGGAGCCAAAACCCACAGTTCTGCTGCTGCTCTGCCAGAGGCCTCAGGTGCACAGATGTATTTGATGCACCCTCCTCCCTGTGATAGAGTTATTTAATTTGGTCAATGTTTTAATGAATGAATGTAAAGAGAAGGGAAGAGAGACAAAAATCAGACAAATCTATTCCCAGAGACACTCTGTGGGATGGAGCGGTCTCTTGCCCAGAGCCTGATGACTGAGACCAAGCAGCCAAAACCGATGTCCTGGTTGGAGGAGCCAAACACACACGGGGAGCATTGCTGTGGGCACAGCCGGCTTGGTATGGAAGCTGTTCCCAGTACAAGGGAGTCTGGAGGGATGAGGAATCTTTATAGATATCTTTTTGAAGCCAGACCCCCAGTTTAGGTGTGCTTGCACTATTTAAAAATAAAATGCTTTTTGCATATGGTTTGTCTATAGGGAAAGGGGAAAGCTATGGGGGGTTCCCTATGTTAAGGGAGCTAGAGAAGTCATATGGTTTGCCTGGAGCAGCAGCACAGTTGTGTCTGCTACCCCTGTGAGTGGGTATTTTCGTGCTCTTCTATAGGAAGGAACCCAAGGCAGTGGGTATTTGCTCAGCAAGCCACGGTCCTTCTCTCCACCCCGGCCCAGTCCCCATCCCCAGTTTGCGTGTGATAAGGTGCCTGCAGGAGCAGAGCCCTGATGCCCCATGCAAAACCCATGGTCTCCAGTGTTCTCTTGATGGTGACACATCAAGGTGCCTGACCAACAACATCCTTTTGGAGGGAGGTAAATACCACTTTGCTGATCACTAGCTTTTATCTGGCACCGCTCTCTGCCAGCCCCAAACGTCACGGTCTCATCCTTCCGAACCGCCCAGGCGGGGTAAGTATTGATAGCCCTATAGGGCTTTGGTGTCAGGCTCCGCTCTTGTCTTCTCCACCTAGAACAGTGGAAAACCCTCCCAAAAGTGGTACTGTTAATAAATATTTTGGGTATAGATGTATGTATCTAATAATTAGAGCACTTGAAAGGTACTATGAGCCAGGACTGTGTAGGGATGCGATTGGAAAGATCGATGGAAGCCTTTGGTAACTCAGGCAGGGACCAAAACATCTGATTGACATGTTCGGAGGCAAGAAGAAACACTAAATTGTTTACGTTTTGTTTCCATTCATCATTGCTACCCGTGTGGGTGGAAAAGGAGAATGAATTTCCCGGGAAGGGTAGCTAATGAAACACATATTTCCTACAAAGATGAGTGGCTTTTTTTCTTCTTGCTCCTGAATTAATACACTGTAAGTGCGGTGGAAGGAGCTTTTCTGCCATGTGTGAGAAGCTGTTTAGTTCTTGATGTTTCCAGGGCCTTCCTCCCTTTGATTGCCATGTGGGAGCCAAGAGATAAGAGGGTTGTTTTTCTCCAGGATGGGTTTCATCCCTCTAGTAGTAGTTCCAGATTGTCCCCAGGCAGTAAATATACTTCTTTTTCCTTGGGATGTTTAACATCTGGCAGAAAGACAGTAGGACAATATTGTCAAAGCTTTGGGAACTCTCTCTACAGCGGAGATGAGTTGGTTGTCTTTAATACCTTTATTGATGATCTTGATGAGAGCACTGAGTGCACCCTTAGCAAATTTGCAGACAACACCAAGCTGGGAGGAAGAGTTGATCTGCGTGAGAGTAGGAAGGCTCTGCCGAGGGATCTGGACAGGCTGCAGTGATGGGCTGGGGGCAACTGCATGAGGTTCAACAAGGCCAAGTGATGGGTCCTGCACCTGGGTCACAACCAGCCCAGGCAGCGCTACAGGCTGGGGACAGAGTGGCTGGAGAGCCGAGGGCAGAAAAGGACCTGGGGGGAGCTGGTCGAGAGTGGCTGAACAGGAGCCAGCAGTGAGCTCGGGTGGCCAAGAAGGCTAAGGGCCTCCTGGCTGGTGTCAGGAATAGCGTAGCCAGCAGGAGCAGGGAAGTGATTGTCCCCCTGTGCTCGGTGCTGGTGAGGCTGCACCTCGAATCCTGTGTTCAGTTTTGGACCCCTCGCTATAAGATGGATATGGAGGTGCTGGAGTGTGTCCAAAGGAGGGCAATGAAGCTGGTACGGGGGCTGCAGCACAGACCTCGTGAGGAGCCATTGGGGAAGCTGGGGCTATTTAGTCTGGAGAGGAGGAGGCTCAGGGGAGGCCTCCTGAAAGGAGGCTGTAGTGAGGCCAGGGTTGAGCTCTTCTTCAAAGAAACTACCAATAGGACAAGAGGAAATGCACTCAAGCTGTGCCAGGGGAGGTTCAGGTTAGATATTAGGAAAGATTTCTACATAGAAAGAGCAGTCAAGCATTGGAATAATCTGTCCAGGAAAGCGGTGGAGTCATTGCCCCTGGCAGTGTTCAAGAAATGTGTAGAGGAGGCCCTTGTGGACATGATTTAGCAGATATGGTGTTGAGGGGCTTATGTTTGGACTTGATGATCTCAAAGGTCTTTTCCAACCATAACAATTCTATGACTCTGTGGCTGGGTCAGACCTCCAAGCCCTGATGGTCTACAGCTGCAGCTCTCAGTTCTGAGTTCCCCTAGTAGCACTGGTCCAGAAGATGACATTAATCTATTAATTAGACAGATATGAGAATGCAATAGGGCAAGAATGAACGAAATAAAGCTTCAACACCATGGCAGTGTTGCTGGTGGTGAGATGAGTCTTGTTTTCCTTTCTCTGCAGCCATGCTGCTTGCTGGAGGCCTATTTCCATCACCATCCTTAACAATGTGGGAGAACTGCCCCATGCCTTTTATTTAGCCATGATCCTGTTCCATTTAATCTCCAAATTAGATTGTGGACTTTTCTTCTTTCTTTTTTTTTTTTCCTTTTCCAAATGATTTCTGAGTTCATCATTTATTATGTGCCTTTATCATTGCAGCTAAGCCATGTCAGTGTCTCCACAGTGCCAGGAGCTCAGTATATTGTGCCAGAAGGCTGATTCCTGCCCTGTGTGGCAGCTACTGGCACCCTCTATGGGCTACTAATTCTCTATTTCTCTATTTTTGGGCTCACCTGAGCTGAGGGGTTCCTGCAGGGGGAAGCCATCCATTCCGGGAGCTCCCCTTGTGGAGTGGAGCAGATCCCAGAGGAGCACCACGTTTTGTAGACATAGCTGGGAAACTGCGGCAACAAAACTAAAACAGAGGAGTTTCTTCTAGATGTATCCGAAGCCTCCGGTGTCTGTAGCTTTTTCTTGCAGAGACGGATGAGAAGCCGTTTGCTTACAGTTCACAAGGAGGAAGAATATCATGAAAGGCATTTTCCTCTCTTCTGCAGGCTCTTCCACACAACTCCAAGTGGCTCATGAACTGGGTGCCATGTTCCCTAAGGGCTCTGCAATATGCTTCCACCGGCTATGTAAAAACCTGCTTGCAAGGAGCCTTTTGGAGGATAGGGGGGGATGTTGATGATTTAGTGGGTTTTTGACTATATGCAAAATCATATTTCACAGCCAGTTTTGACTGTCATGCAGACAAGTAGTAACCTTGTTCGGCCACTATCATATTTCAAATCATGTTTAACTGTAGTCATTTTATTTTTTGAATTAAAAAAGAGAAGGTCCTTGACCTCAGCTCACACTTATACACAACAAAAATCTGCTCTTCTCCACTATTTTTGCAAAATTAACGAACACTAGCAAGCAAATGTGTAAGTCTCTGGCATGGTTTTATCTAGCAGAAAAGCTGGAATCAGGGCTGTTTTCAAATGCTGCGTCTCCCTTTGAGGGCTGCAGATGTGGTGGGTGTTTGCTTCAGGGAGGGGAGGGAGAGACGGGCTTGGTGCAATGGAAGCAGCCTGGGGATAACAGAATTGGCCTCTGAAATCATGGTCCTTCATGAAGGATCCCAGTTTGCACCTAAATGCAGAATTCCATTTGATAGGAATACAGGGCTATCTTCCCACAGGGAACTAAACCCAGCAAACAGCTCCTAACTGAGAGGATAACCTTCAAGAGCAGTTGCACTGAGATGTCTTGATGCCCAAAGGTCTGGCGTCTGCTCGGCGACGCTGAGCCTCTTTACCCAGAGATGCAGTGTGTTTTGCAGAAGGAAGCTGGCAAGGTGTTTAAATTAGCCACAGTTTTTGCCATCTTTAAACAGGGTGAAAAGCTAAAAATATTTGTCAGCCTTGAAACGAAGCAGGGATGATGTCAGCTAACAACCATGGTGATGAAGCTCAGGAAAACTGTTTAGAGATAAAATGAGTAGCAGGAGAGGTCGCAAAGATAGGATTGCTGCTGCACACAGAACTGGTGGTGAGTGTCCCTGCCCTGAGAAGCAGGTGTAGGAGCTGCTAAAATGTGTTTACAAGCAGGGAGTGAGGAAAAAAATACTATTTTTTTTTTAAACTGGCTTTGACCCTAGGAGTTTTTGCCCATCCTTCAGTGCAGATAAAATCAATGCAGGTCTCTGACTTGCATTGAGGCACAGACCTTGATCCTAGCTTGTTCTTTTGAGTATTTTCAGGAAAGCTTTGAAAGGATGTACAGAGCCTCCTGGCGAGGAAGCGTTACAGGGTACCACTACCAACTAAACCTCACCGCCTCCTCCCTGGTATCAGCTCTATCCCTACACTCCCTGGGCTGCCTCCGCACACATTCCATTCCCTCAGGCGACAGCATCCGCTCCATCCGTGAGAGAAGAACTAGGACCTTCTCCTTCTTGCTTCAGTATGACATGCACATAGGGATCACCCATCTGACAAGAGCAAACCAAAGAAGACCTTTTGTTCCTTCCTGATTTTCATGCTAAAAACATAACAACCACTGTATGGAATTGGCCAGAGTGGTACAGACAGGGTGAGGGAAGGAATCCTTTCCCTCCATTTGGCACTGGGAGATGCTGGATTCTCTTTGGAGCACTTCAGCATTAGAATAAGTGAGGCTTTTTTTAAAGTCTTATTTAGACTTCAATCTCTCAAAACCAGAGTTCAGACTGGGTTAGTGACTATCCCCAGGGCTCTGCTTTAGTCACTTCATATATAAAAATGACCAAGCACCTATGTAGAAAATGCTTTTCCATGTAGAGGGAGGCAACGGTGGGAAAGAGGGAAAAGGATTTTATCCTGAATCATTTTCCAAATGAAAACAAAAATGCAGGTAGAGGTGAAGACTTCTTGTCCTCACAACTAGTTTAGGGTTAGACTTAGGGTGAAGAGCAGGAAAAACAACGCTGAGAAGAGACGTGACCAGTGCACTTTAATACCGGGTGCTCTGGACTCTAACATGCCCTGTGGACACAGGAAAATGTCACTTTCCAAGGTGGCTCCCAAAGGCCTCACCAGCAGCTTGTGTGAATTATCCCGACAGCAGAACTGTTGTGGTTCCACTGGGATTTCACCCTGCAGGCAGGGAGAAGACAGGGGTTAGAAACCCAAATGCCAGGGAATTAAACGACATTTTCTCATTTGGTGCCAGTGGAGCAGAATTGCTCCAGATCAGATTATGCAGTTGAGTATCTCTCATCTCTGGCAGTATCTGTGCTGCTGTCTGAACAAAACATGATTGGAAAGGGTGTTTGCACGGACATTTGTGTCCAAAGTAAAGAGAAGCCAGGTGATTTCCCTATTCATCCAAGTAGTTTCCCTAATCCAGAATATTCCTATTTTCTTTACTGCATCCTGCTCTTTCTTCCTCTGCCTCATTTCTCTGTGACCCTGCGCAGTCTCTTGCTAGCTACATGGCAAGGTGCTGTTCCTCGGCACCGGGGATCTGTGCTCCTTTCCTCCCCTTGCCACGGGATTCCATGTGCAAATTCCTCCCATGGAGGATCTGGAGTTGGGCATTCTGGGAGCAGATCCAGCTCCTGACAGCAAGTTGATATCTCCCAAGCTGCCTATTGCATCCCCTCTTCTCTCCATTAAGCATCTCTGTTGCTCTTAGGTGGCTCATCTGTTTGCCTATTTTTTTCTTTCCTTTCATGCGCATCTTGAAAACACCAGTCATTCAGCTCAATTATTTGCAAAAGAACCGCTTCTTGCTCCCCAGGGGTCTGCAGGACTAGGAGAGCTGTTTTCTGTGTCTGTCTGCTGTACGCTTGGAGTCCTGATGAAATTTCAAAGTCATCACCTGAAGCGGAGGAGTCGGGAGGCTGCAGGAGGCCACAGCAGGGCTCCTTGGTTTCTGTGTTGCCCCACACAGGACACAAGCACAGCTGTGGGCTTGACCAACTTCTGCTCCGACAGGCACCTTACCCACAGCGGGCAGCAGGGCAGCCCAGCACCCTCCAGGGCCAGTGATGCATGGCGAGACTTTGCCGCTCACCAAAACTGCAGGGACAGAGCCCTGCTTACTGCAACCAAATCTGAGGCCCCCATAGAATAATTATGGTTGGAAAAGACCTTCGAGATCATCAAGTCCAACTGTAAACCGATTGCCACCGTGTCTGCTAAACCCTGTCCTTAACTGCCTCATCTACATGTTTCTTGAACACTGCCAGGGACAGTAGTTCCATCACTTCCCTGCGCAGCCTGTTCCAATGCTTGACCTCTTTCCGCATAGAATTTTTCCTAATATCCAGCCCGAACCTCCCCTGGAGCAACCTGAGGCCATTTCTTGTCCTATTTGTAGTTATTTTGGAGAAGAGCTCGATCTTCACCTCACTACAACCTCCTTTCAGGTAGTTGTAGGGACTGATGAGGTCTCCCCTGAGCCTGCCCTTCTCCAGAGTAAATAACCCGACTTCCTCAGAGGCTCCTCGTGAGGTCTGTGCCCCAGCCCCTTCATTAGCTTTGTAGCTTTATGTAACATCTTTCTGAATCTTAAAAAAAAAAGGGGGGGGGGAGGAGGGAAGAAAAAATTAGAGCCACAGAGAATCATAATTAGCAAAAGAAACAGCACACACAAAAATGCCTCCCAAACCCCACTGCTAACCCCTAGGGCATCCCATTGTGCACTTCCAGGTATTAGGAGAACCGTTAGTCTCCTGAGGGAGAGCAAAAAGCAGGTGTCCCGGCTGGTGACATGGACACACTGGGACTCTGCCTTCATGTGCCGGGGTGGGACAAGGCACCAGTCCCTGAGCAGCACAGGGGAAAGTAGTACTTGGTGACCGCCCCTGGCTGCAGCAGCTCCCATCCCCTTCCCATTTTTTTACCCCGTATTTTGCATGCGTTGGGTTAAACATAAGAGCAAACCAGCATCTTTCCCTCCATGCTTCATTGCTCGCACCAATACAGTCGAAAACCAGGATCCTTGTCATCCTCTGTGGCCTGATGGGGATTTCCTTGAGGTTGCAGAACCGCTGGGGTGGTGGTGCTGTCTTTCCCAGTGGCTCCATTCAAATGCGGACATAGATGTGCATCCCTGCTGGAGCATGTGCGGGAGCCTGGGAACCGCTGGGAACACCTCCAACACAGCCCCAGCACCACTGGGAGCAGGCAGCTCTTGTTCAGGGCAGGATCCAGTGTAAAAACAAATATGAAATCCTCTGCTGCTAATTAAGCATCTCAAATCCCTTCCACCCTATAGTATGTGGGCAGCAAGGCTGCGGGAGTAGAGATGCTTTAGGATCAGCTTTGAAAATAAACCCAAATAAGCCACTTTTTGGAGATTAAATTGTCTCCTCTTGGAAACCACTGCAGGGGAAGAGTGCTTGTTTATTAAAAAGAGACAGCAGGGGTCAGAGCATGAAAGGCGGCTTTGTCTCCTCCGCTGTTATCTTACTCCATTTGTCTGTATTTTAATGCCTGGTTTTCAGGTGTGCAGGGAATCTTAGTCAGAAACCTCCCAGCTCCAAAAACACGGCCCCCGCTCCCGGCTCCTCCATGTCAGCAGTGCCCGCACCACCTGCAGCAGCCCCCAAAATGGGCACCTCCCTGGTGACACCGGGATCCAGGACTGGGAATGCATGGTGGTTTGGGGAAGGTCTTGCTCCATGTCTAAGCTGGAGAGGACATGATTCCATCTCCATTCCCCCTCCCCGGCCCTGTGAAGGGCTGAGCACAGCCAGGTGACATTGCGGGAGGGCTGCCCTGGCACACCCCCCCTCCCTGCTCCAGAGGCAGGAATCCCCTGTGCTGCACAGGGCATCCCTCGAGGGAGCCTCCCCCAGCCCTTCAGCGCAGGGAATTCCTGGCACGAGCCGGGCGGGTCCCCGTCCCTGCAGGTCCCCAAGCTCCCCGGTGGGTGGGGGAAAACTGCGGCAGGGATGGGGGGGAGAGGGAAGTGCGGGTGTGTCCCCGGGGCTGCATGGAGCATCGTCCGGGGGAGGCTCCGGCTGGGGGGGGCACCCCGGAGCGGGGCGGGGGGGCTGTGGGAACATCCCTGGAGGGGAGAGAGCATCGGGAGGGAAAGGGGGAGCGGGGGGGACAGCCGAGGACTGACTGCGGGGGTATCCTGAGGAGCGCAGGTGCATCCCGAGGAGGCTGCGGGGACATCCCGGGGGGCGGGGGGCGCTGCGGGAGCCTCCCGAGGGGATATCCAACTGTAGGAGCAGCGGGAGGAGCGCGGGCGGCGGCGGCGTCCCGCGGGGAGGGGGCTCCGGGCGCGGAGCGGCGGCGCCTCCGCGCGCCCTCCTCTGCGCCCAACTTGCGGAGACAGGAGAGCATCCCTCCCCGGTGCCCCCTGCGCGTTTCCACCTCATTGTATGTATTTGTTTGCTTGCTTGTTTATTTCTCTGCTTCCCACCTCAACCTCCCCCTCCTTCGCTTCTCGCCCGCTCTCCCGCAGGCGGCGGCGGAGGGAAGGCGGGAGGCCGGGGCGCCTCGCCTCGCCGCCGGCAGGGGGCGCCCCGCGGCGCTGCCCGCCATTTGCCGCCGCTTGGGGCGGCCGCGGTGCCTTCACCCTGCGCGAAACCCCCCACTCATCATCACACTGCCCCGAAAACCCGACTCCTGATGAAAATGTCCTGAAACATCCCTGCTGCTGCTCACACTGCCCCAGACCACCCACTAATCATCACACTGCTCCAGAAAAAACCCAGCTCCTGATGAAAATGCCCTAAAACATCTCTGTTCCTGCTCACACCACCTAAAACCCCCAAATCCTGACGAAACCATCCCCAATCTCCCCAGTTCCTGCTCACACTGCCCAAATCCCCCCAACTGCTGGGTTCTGCCATGACCATCCACCCTGGTAGCTCGAATTCAGGTGCCTCATATAATTTGCTTCCTAAGAAATTTACCCGGAATTCCTCCACTGCTTAGTAGCTAAAACAGGTTGTTCTTGTCCCCTTCTACAAGAGGCGCACACTATAAATCGCAGGTCTGGCTGTGCAAACTCAGCTTCTTTTCATCAGTTCACAAGTATTGTCTTCGCTCTGTTACTTACAAAGTCAATAAAAATAAATCAATAAATCACGTAGTATAGTCACCTGCAGATCTTTCTTTTCTTCCAAGGAGATTATTTTAAGCGGCAGATAAGAAATAATTGAGGTTTTTTTTTCATGTAATCCTGTAAAAAACTTATGTTTTCAGATATTTAGGGACAGAAAGTGATAAACTATGCTCATTATAATTTTAGCCTCTAAAGATCTGGCTTTCTATGGACCTAACATCAATTAAATATATATCTACTAAGCTGTATAGATAAGAAGGTCAAATATCTTTTGGCAGCATATGTAAAATAGTGTCTCCAGTGTCATGCAGAGCCTTAATATAAAATATTAACTCTTTACATAGTATATAAAATTAGGTTATATGTTCAAGTTCAAATATTTTATTGCATATTTTATGAATAAACATGAGGTTACAGATAAATCAAAATACATCTGAACTTGGCATAACCAAAGCTGTTAATGACATATTAAGAACCTTACAGACCTTAGGTCCTTATATTAACCATAATTCTGTCCTCCAAATGTGAAAAGCCATGGGCATTGTAAGTAAGCTCCTAAGAGCCAAGTTCAAAATAAAAGGAATTGGGTCTTTGCATGACACCTAGTAGAGCTGTGGAGCTCATTGCTTTTGTTATTTTTCCCCCAACATATTATAGTTGTATGAATGACTTGAAACTTAATTCTTGTTGACATATCATTTATAGATTTTATTAACTACAAGTTCCTTTTGAAATTATGCCTCCACAAACCTATTTAAGATAACAGTATTATCTTCAGCTTAAATTGTGGCCTGCAGCTTGACTTTCTGACTTGGAACTTTCATATGCAGTGCTGGGATTAAAGGCAAGAATCTTTTCTAACAATGCCATAAACTTTCGAAAATTGTAGCTTCTCCATAATGTTGTTTCTCAGAGCAAGAGGAGACATCATCAAAGTGGCTTGCTTAGAGGTCTTCATTGCTCTTCTGTTGTGACGAGCATGCCAAGTCCTTTGCTCTACAGAGCTCTGCACCACATGCGTACAGCAGCATTGTGTGCTTGTTGCAGCTATATGGACTGACAGTCCAGTCTGCTATCTGAGAGGAACCTTCAGGACAAGCTGAAACTGCACCAGGGCTTCATTATAGAATAAGGAAGAGTACTTTGCCCCTTAAACGTATAGATTCTTCCACAGTTCATTTAGTAAGATTGTGTGAAAAGGAAATGGTTTGCCCCAGAGTAGACTACACAGTGCTCATTTTATCCTGCTGAGAAGGATGATGTGCTCAATTGACCCTGCTGTGAAAAGTAGCAGTCATTTTAGACTCACTTCACTTCTTTGCAAACTCATGGGAATAGTTACTATGACCACCAATCTAATTTATAAACAATCTGGAGGACACAAGCTTGAGGAAATGAGATTAAGAGTTGTCAAATGGAATGATTAGATATTAATTATAACATTCCCTGAACATTCCAAAAAGTCTCTGGAGATATTGCACCTTCTTCTCTTTCATCACAGGTCACAGAGAAATATGAGCCTTAACTATTCGTCATTCCATCTGGGTCCAATCCTTCTCTCCTTTAGATCTCATAAAGCAATTTTCAGCTGAGCACAGTGGATGTGAAATACTACCCTTCAGAGCATTATGCTTTCTCTGCAGAAGTGGTAGTGACTTTTCGACATGCAAGGAAGTGGAGAAGCAGGTCAGCTGTCTCTAAGAGATGATGATAGGAATAATGAAATGTTCTCCAGTTCGTCTATCCTTTCAATTTGCACAGGATTTTAGCATTAATAAAGATTACTTAGTGTTTCTTGCCAAAAAAACTCTGTAAACATTTTCTAATTACTCTTTGTAGGGATTGTCCTCATTGCAGAATGTAGTGTCAAAGAGAAATACCCAGCCTACTACTGACAAATATATTCTGAAAGTCTGGTGGCAGAGCTCTATATTAATGCAGTCATATTGCTTTTAGTAACAGCTGATTCAAATGCTTCTTTCTGGCATTAGACAGTACGGTATACCCCTAAAGCCTTGGCTACCCTGTGAAGTTAATTTAAATTATGTCTTCGGTATTGCTCCCACTATGAGCTCTGTCTCCACCCAAGTCCTGTTGTACCAAACTCTCTGCTGTATGGGTGAACACCAGAGTAAGCATGATTTTCCAGCTGCTAGCAACCATTCTGCAGGATGGGTAAAGGCTATATCCACTCAAGTGCCCTAGTCCTAGGATGTCTTTCCACAATCCCCTTAGCCGTGGTCTGAAAGAGCAAAGACAGGCTTCCCCATCCCTCCCAAACACGACAAAATTCAAAGACCGCAAAGCATATCTTCTGGCAAACACCTCTAGAAATCTTACTATAGCAATCGTGTAAGAACAGAGGGAGTGTAGATATGGAGCTTGAATGCTATTTCACAGTCTGGTTGTTCTTACTTGAGTTAGTTTAACATCAAACATGTTTTCCCACATAGAAGAATCAAAGTGAACCCTGTAAGAATATACCCTAATGCTGATGTGATTTTACAAGCAGTATTCATCACAATTCTTGGTGAAAGTGAGTGAGCTCAACATTTTTGAAAGGCAATTTAGGTATAAAAATACCCAATTAGGTGCCTGGTATTTAGCAGCAATATATAGCTGGGGTTCTAAAGCTATAAATTCATTTTTGCAAAAGGATGTGCAAGTATTTGGTTTATGGCTGTGTAAGCTACATATTCCATCCTCTGTTTCTGTACCGCCTGTTGCAGTTCATATATGGTATGCTGTAAGTACACAGAGCTACTGAGGTTAGTCTTCGGTTATCTTCATTCTGATGGTTTATAACTGTAGGTGATTCTTCAAGGTTCACAAGAAAAATGAACTCTTGCATCATTTAAACCATTGATTATTTTACAGTTGAGATCAGGATATTTTTCCAGAAGATTTCACTTCTTGAATATATTTGGATATGACAAATAACACAGCCTGAAATGCCCTTAATGGCTAATTATTTTATAATTCTAACCAAAGACATTATCCCTAATTCTTTGTATAGTAGAACTACATATTAGAAATAATCAACCTTTACATAGATCATATTAATTAATTTTAGCCTGTTTGACCTTTCTTTTTTCTCCATGTATCTTATATCTTCATGTGCATTTTGTGTAGTTATTTACAGTTCCTGACAAGCACAAAATTATAAGCAGAGCTGGTCTGTGTAGTACTTCTTGCTTCACTCTCAGTGAAAAAGCTATTTCAAATCTCTGTTCTCTAAACAACTTTTTATTTTCCCCTTAATCTCGAAAGATAGCATTTGTAATTTTTCCCCAAGTAAAGCTAAAAGCTTTGTTATATCAGCCTTTTTTTAAAAAAAAATATTTTGAATTATATTATTCTTTCTCTATTTTTTCCATGCATGCAAAATTGTGGTTATCTAAACCTTTTTAATTCTACTCTGCTCTTTTTTTAAAACTAAATAGTAGTTATTTTCCTTTTTTGAATCTTGGTCACTTACATAGCATCTTTCTGTTACCAAAGCTTGAATTTGCCATGGTCTATATATTTGAAACTTTTGACTGCTAAGTTACCTACTCCCTGGCCCATGCAGAGTCAGTGACAGCCTTTTAGCTGGGATAGAGCTTTGCAGAATGTCTAGATGTTGAATAACAATTTTTTATCTACAACAACCAGCAATTGTGCAACCAGCAAACACAGAAGTCTGCATGGTGATCAAGCCAGAGTGTGTGTGTGTACATATGTGCAGGGGTTTAAGTCTCCTTTTCTTATAGGCCTCACACTCCACTGGCTTTGATGAAGTCAAATAGCTGAGCACGAATCTCATTCTAGTATCCAAATTCTAACTTATATTCTTTGGTATATGTTTTTGGTGACATTCAGCAACCTCTCTGCATTAGTGTCTCTATCATTAAAAAAAAAGACAATGTTTAATTCAGATTTATTGTGAGAATTAATAATTGCAACCATAGTCACTAAGAATAATGCTAAGTATTACTATGTGGTACTGGGGGAGAGTGATGGTTGTGTAATGAGTTAAAAAAATAAGTAAGGAATGTTCCATTATTTTCAGAAGATTGCTGGATATGACATCCATTTGAATCGATATGTCAGTAATACAAATGAGACCTTAATCCTGTATTAACAAGAGCTCAGTAATTCCAGGGTATAAATGCCTAGTGATGTAAAGATATCTTCCATTTTCTATTCAGAAATAATATTCATTGATTTTCTTCTTATTGTAAGCTGTATTTTTAGCCTAAATTAGAAAAGATACAGAAAGAATAATGTCAAGTAGCAACTGATGTGTAAGTTATATTGCAGATTTCTAGTTCTATTTTTGTAGCAAAATCTGTTTTCCAGGAAGATGATAAGCGAAAGAGAGGAAGATGTAATGATGTTTTCATACACTTGCCAATTTATTATATTTGCATAAATATTTAATATATCAATCTCTTTCTAAAGAAAGAATGTAGTCTGCATTTCAAATCATATCTTTTTATTACATTTTTCTACTGTTAAATCTCACCAAAACTTTAATTACTTGCTGGACATCTGCAAGAGAGGTGACACGTTTTTCATTGATGGTCATCAGTCTGTTCTGGGGTTAGCACTGTGTATGCAAGGGAACTTCTAAAAGCTGAATAAAATTATTTCGTTTTATTATTAAGGAACTGGAATTGAATATTAACTGTAGACCAGCTGTTTTCACATCACTTTAAAAGGATGCAAAGAGGAGAAAAATATTAAGCTGTTTTCCTCCACCATAGCTCAGCCACAGCGTGCAGAGGGCAGCCTGTAAGTCCCTGAGTACTGGCGTTGTCCTCTCCCTAGATCACTGCGATGCCTGGAGGCAGCCAGAGAGCCTTCAAAGAATACATTTCAGCCACGGATACACTAAGTAGCCAACATGACCACAGCTGTGAATACCTTTTCTTATTAATACTCATTTTTTTTTTATTGAAGCAGCCTAGCAAGAGCAGAGGGAGCCGGATGGCAGAGCTCCATGGGCAGCCCACCCCAAGATCTCCATGTCTCCAAGCCAGGTTTCTCCATATCTTTCTAAAGTGAGTGTGAAGGAATATTGAAGGCACCTTCCCTCTTATAAACTTTGTCACTGTTAAAGTGAAAGTGCCTCCTTTTTCTTGGTATACTCTAATGTAATTTATAGCACCTCTCCACAGGGAACATGTTCACAGTGGTGTGTGCTATTGTGCACATGACACAGTGACTGCCATTAACAACCTTACCTTGTCATATTAGTATCAATCACCCTTGCTGTCTTGCACTAGCATTGCAATAAGACACCCAGATTGTCCACACGTGTATGTTAGCTTTTCTCTGAATAAGTCTTCAGCTTTTGGGGTTTGTTAACTGACATAGTTTATGCAGAGTTTACACAAGACTCTGTTTGTTAGGAAGGATGTCACTTTTCACAAAATGAATGAGAATTCAACTTGATAAGGGGAGGGTGGAGCATGAATGCTTGAGATAATACAAGTTGGATAAAGATAACTCAGCTGGAAACTATATATATTCTGGTCATAAGATAGGGGCAGCAAATAACTATGGATTGGTTCTGTACAGACTGAACTGTTTAGTGTGGCAGTTCACTAAGACCATCCAGCCAGAAGATGTCAAGGAGAAATCAAATCTTCGATATGAATATAAGAAGAAAAAACTGAAATTAAAGTCTGCTGAAATGACAGGAGAAAATCTAGCATGACCTTCCTTCCTTCCTAAAATTAGGAAGAAAGCAAATCTGGCATAAATGTACATAGACAAGTGAAAAAAATATGCATACGTAAAATATGTATATGTATGTATGTATGTGTTGTCTACATACAAATGCAGACACATATGTTTAAATGTTTAAAATATCAATACTTTGTGACAATTCATTTCCTGCCTTTTTTTTTTTTTCTCTTTCCCATTCCAGTGAGGTCCATTCCTTAGAAATCCAGGATTTTTTTTTTCACTTGATCAAAAGCAATCTTTTATTTGTTTATTTGTTTTCTCTTTTAGGAAACTCAGCGACTTGGAGGTGATTTGCCAATCTTCAACAAAATATTATAGAACTCAAGTTTGAGATATTCACACCTGCTAAACCACTGTGCTGCCTAAGCTAGCCTGGATCTGCATGTTTCCAATGAAATATTTATTATGCACCACCATAAGATCACACTGTTCTGTATGTATCCAGTTGCCAGCATTTCATCATCTGTCCACATTAATACTTCAGCAGACTTTACAAAGAGAAATATAAAAGATGCAAGAGAAATTTCAAGCTGATAGCAGCATTTGTCAGGTGGCATCCTTTGGAATTTGGATGTTTCCTGAACATGGATGCCTTCATATTATTAGTTGTCTAGGAAACAATAGTTCTTTTTAAGACTGACATCTAAATACTTTGTCCAAGACTTACGAGGATAGCAAGACTTTCTTGAGTGTATCATGGCTTATTTCTCTTCCTCAGTAGGTAGAGTGATTCAAACATTTCATAAATTTCATTCAAGCCCCATGGAACGACATATTTTTCTCTTGTAAAATGATTGCAAAATATCCTTATACTCTGAAAAAAACAATACTTTTACAATGATCTTGAATTTCAGTTATAATTAACAATATAAAAAGGAAATGTGCAATAAAATCAAAAGGTGACATTCATACCCAAATATGAAGCTACCACAAGAATTGCACAGCTTCTGTCTCCTGCCCACCATCTACTAAAATATGCTTAAGTAATTGGTTCATGGGTTTGCTGGGATCTGCACAAGTATGGATTTCATCTGATTTCTTAGGAAATATATTATTGTAGCCACTTACTTATGGCCAAAAATGTCACAGTTTTTGCAATAATTTTATGTTCTAATTATAACAATCTAATTTGTAAACAACACATGCTGAGGTTTTGACAGTGAAGTTCTGAAAATAGACTACAAATTTTAATTACATCCAGTTCTAATACAGTGAACACTGCAGCATTTCTGTCATCTTTGAAATGGTAGCAAAATGAAAAAAAAAATTTTGAAATATGAGCATGAAGGTAATGAGATCAATAAATGTCAGCTAGAAAAAGTAATCACAACTCTAGAGACTCACTAACCTTTCTACAAATTCCAGAAATAATAGACCAGCTTGGGATGAGGAATTCTTTAACAATGAGAAAGATATACAATTATAAGGGGAAAGTGAAGCAAAGACTGCCTAATAATGTCAGAGACTTTGCCTTTTTAGGTAAATAAGGAAAAAAATCTATATTTTTTCCTTTTTCTCCTAAGATCCTCATCATTCCACCTCCATCTATACCTTCTAATTTCCAGAGGGAACTGAATTACAAGCACATAAGTATATCTAGAAACAAAATATGAAATATGACATGAAGTGTAGTAAGAGAGAACAGTTTTGCCAACTGACAGCCTTATCCTTCTCTGAGGGAAATAGAAATGTTGGAATGCTAATTGACCTCTGTATAAATTCCAAATACTTAACCAAGTTCCCAAGATTTGGTGGTATATGGATCCTATATATAATTTATGCAAACCCAGGGCTTAAGACAGAATTAATTCAAGACAAGAAACTGTGTGCTATGTTTTAATGCCCCATGGTAAAATATAAATTCTGTAAGAAAAAACATTTTATATGCAGTGTTGGATTAAGTAATATTTGAAAGGGTAATATTAGTATTTAAAAAAATTAAATGTGCAAGATACATTGAATATGAGGTGAAAAAATACATGGGAATAAAATATTTTGTCATACCTATGCAGATGGGCAATATATTTTTTAATATAGTAAATTTTATGATGGATGTGCAAAATTCACTAAGGATTTATATATATATAACACTAATATTTGAGAAATTTACTTTAAAAAAGAGGAGTAGAAGCAACATGGAAATTAATCTTTTTTTAATTTTTTTTTCCCTCTGCATTAACTGAGCCTTTTCAGATATATATAACAAAATGGATGGACAGATGTTGAGATCCCGTAATTTTATCCACTCAGTGTTTGCAGTCACTAATCAAATTATTTGCAAATTGTAACATGGGCATAAAACCAGGTAGAGATATTAGCAGTTTATGTTTCATCTTTCAAGTGCTAATCTGAAGTAGTAAATGCAAAGTGAATCCACATAGTGTATTACAGTATCACGATGAACTTTTATGACTGATAGTTTTTACTTTCTATTATTCTGTATGTCCTGTTGAAATGAACAGAATTGAAAACCTTTCAGATTCTCCAAGTGTCTAACTTTACAAATATGTATTTTCTACTTTGCTTTGCTAAGATTTACTTTATTGAGCCGGTTTGTGCACATACATATACTTACAACATTTTATATTCATATGTGTATATAACATTTTACAGATCTGAGGATTCTTAAAGGAAGCAACTCTGTGCCTGGTAGATGACCCAACGCTAAGTTCAGGTTCATGTAGTGACATCCTTTTATTTTCAGCGCTGAGCTTAAGAATATTATGAATGCTGAGTCAATACATTCTGAAAATGTGCAAGCATTAACTGCAAGAAATAAACTAAATTTATCCTCCTCTTACATGCTTATCACAAGTCTCTAAGTGCGCATGGAGAGATCCTGCTTGAAGATTTCTCATGGTGCAATGCAGTGATCTTTAAATGATAACAAATCTGATCAGACTACCATATTAAATCCATTTCCTCCACAGTCTGAAATTGAAAATAATATATCATAAACCATGATCACGGTTGACACAGGCAAGGCTCCTATTGCTTGCTACAGGAGCTTGCAGTCTAATATGAGTTTCTGCTACTAATGCCTGAAAACCATTGATTCCAGTTCTAGCTAAATATTTGACTGGAGCATCTGGAGAAATATTTTCCTTTCTGAATTTCACGTCACCTCATGCACTGTAAACACTACGACTGTTCTTGCTGAGATATTTTGTTGTGTATTTAGGTGCCATTCCAGGAGCACCAAGCAGTTTTAAAATCACCTCCATAGACCTAGCAGAGAACTGCTGTGGCCTTCAAAGTGTCTTTGGAAGCTGTGGCCACATTAGAGGGTGGTTATGTGTGTGATGACCCAGGGGCAGCACAAAGTCAGCAGCTGAATCTGGGTAAGCAAGAAGCTTACCCAGCTTTGGGTTTTGGAATTATGGACAGGTTATATGCTCCTATAATGCTGTGCTTTACATTCCACCACACCTAGGCTAAAGCAAAAACTATATAAATAGGGACAGTTGTATGCAGCAACAGGTAGGAAGTTGTATCTAGGCCTGGAAGTTTCCAGATTGTATTTTGAATGAGGTGATTTTTAGCCAAATTATTATTTTTTTCCAATAAAGGCTTTGATATGACATACCCTACCTCATACAAGATTATTCAGAATAGCCCAACTGGGTAAAATGACTGAAACTACACATATACCATCAAACATCATGACAGTGACAGTTGAACAGTTATTCCCAGTTAGAAAATAAATTTTGAAGTTCTTGAGTAGGGTCATCTAAAATCGCCAATTGCAATGAATAAATGACACGTTGATAAATTAGAGTTAAGTCCAATTGTGGGCCACCAGGAGAGTTAGAGGACTGTAGCATATTTGATAACAGAAGAGGCAGAGACAGATGGGGTGCGCTGGCACTAAGTGTTTAAATCTGCCCTGTAGAGCAGAGCACTGCTGGGTATCAAGGCAGAAATGGAGAGGAAATTGTATCTGACATCTAGCTGGCTTGCCTGATAAATGCCAAACCTGCTAAAACATACTCAAAAACAGAGACCGTAGAGAAAGGCAGGCACCTGTCCCACTTAGAGGTTAGACCTTCATCTGATAACCCTAGTTGTGTGGCAAACAGGAAGAGTGAGTGGGGACTTCTGTGTTTGGGGCAGTGCTTGTCATGAGGGTTCTTTTCTTGAGCTTGAAGAAAACTTCCCTTTTCAGATTAACTTTGCCCAATTTACAAATTTGTATTTAAAACTCAAAATACACACACATGCATTCACATGCTTCTAGTCATCTATGGCAATGCAAAACTTTTGATATTTTAGCTCTAAGAAAGAAAAATCTTTACTCTTGCAATGGAATTATGGTAATTGTCAGCTTCTGCTGTGACAAGTATTTATAAATCTTTAGACTCGTCAGTGCCTAAATACAGCTATTCATTGATAGCATTAACTACCACATCACAGAAGCAGAGCACCTCCTTGGCTCCTTAGGGGAAGACAAGTTCCTCCTGCTGTCAGCCTCGAAGAAATGAAGTTCCTGCATGGACAAAGAGGGCTGACAACCCTCCATTCCAGCTGACAGCTGCACAGTGGAGGCAATGAAATCACACAAAAGCAAACTCCTCGAAGGAGCTGGAGCCAAGTTGAAATTTGGACAGACGTATGTTACCATCTTTTTTTTCAGAGGTACCTTTTGGGAGATAGTACTAAGGAAGTATTGAAGAAGGATTTCTCAAGTTTACCACAAGATGGAAGTGCTGTAACTCAGAATCATTCATCAAACTATCAGGAAAATGGTGGGTGTTGCACAACAGGCATTGTAAAATTTTATAAGCATAGTTAAGAGAGCAATTAAAAATAATTTTATGCAACTCACAGAATCACTGAATACCTAAGGTTGGCAGGGACCTCTAGAGATCATCTAGTCCAACCCCCTGCTCCAGCAGGGACACCCAGAGCACGGGGTACAGGGCGGCATCCAGGCAGGTTGAGAAGATCTCTAGGGAAGGAGACTGCACAGCCTCTCTGGGCAGCCTGTGCCAGGGCTCTGGCACCCTCACAGGAAAGAAGTTCTTCCTCATACAGAGATGAGACTTACCGTGTCTCATCTGGCCTCACCAGAGGTGAGGTCCCCTCCCTCGACCTGCTGGCAACGCTCCTCCTGATGCAGCCAGGATCCCATGGGCCTTCTTGACCACAAGGCCACCCTGTTGGCACAGTTAACTTGTCAGCCAGGACTCTGAAATACCTCTCTGTGGAGCTACTTTCCAGCAGATCAACGCCAGATCTGTACTGGTGCGTGACGCTATTCCAGGCTCCCCAGGTGCAGGACCCTAAGATAAGAAGTTATCTTAGACATCTGTATTAAAGAGGTAGGAAGGGCGCATGTGAAACCACCAGTATTATTGTAGTACATGGCCCCGTGATTGAGCCACCTCCCCCATAGCTTTTGAGTTTTGTTCTTGTATTTAATAGAATAAAGCTGATTCATAACATTTTGTTAAATGATGCTTTTGAAAATTATTTCCTTTAACTAGTATAGTGACACATAGTGAGCACCTCTGACAGAACATTTGTTCAAGATCATGAAAACCTGATGGAATACAATTCCATTTTAAATGCAGTATATCTACCTGATGATGTTATTTATGATAGTAGCCACTCAATTTAATTAATCGCATATTTGTTACACAATAACTAATGACAACCTATTAAAATTACAATCTTAAATTTAAAATACAGCTGACACAAAGGATTAGAATGAATAAGCCAGTCTATAAATTAATAATACATGCTATATGTGACATGAATGTGACTAGAAGCAGCATAAAATGGTCACTTTGCCCTGTAAATGGAAATAATAATGGAAAGATAATACCTCCCTGTCCTAACAAAACTTAAGTTATTAAAAGTTATTAAAAAGTCACGTTGTCTAAATTCTCACCAGATATTCATCTAAAAGAGAGCGTAGCGATGTCTTCCATTTCATTGCAGCTTTTTCTTTATTTCCTCCTGGACTCCCAAGGCTTCCCATCAAGCTGGTGTACATAAAACGATGAACAGAACTAGAGCAAATATGACTTCCAGGAAAGAATGCGTTGTTGTACTAGCAATTTCCCTGGAAAGTTTAGGGGGCATCCGAATATGAAGATACATGGGCTTTGGACAACTGGGAGCATCATTGGGTTAGCGATTTGTGGCAGGGGAATTAACCCAGATTTGAACTGAAGCTGGGGAACAGTTTTTATTGTATGGATTTTGCTTTTAGTTTTGTTAAGTGGTCTTATCTTATCTATGCATATTTGTGAGGTCATCTTTGAGTGTTAAGAAACTTTCCTCCAGAAAGTTTCTCATGCATGGGTGCTGGAAGGAGATGCTCCTGCAGTGGTGTTTTAAGGTCCCCCCTTGCATTTTCTTTCCTTCCAGCTGAGCAGGTTGGGAACGGACCTGACGAGACAGGCAAGGCAGAGCCATGCACATGGTCCACATCCCAATGAAGTTCGTGGTGCCTGCTCTGTGGGGGCAGTCACCTCTTGGCCTCCTGAACGGCCAAGAGCTTTGCGTGAACAGTGCTTTCAATCATATCATTTAGATCTGGAATTATACAGCCACGTCTGTAATCTATTACTCGCACTCCAATGCTAGCGTGACATGCAGACAGCTGATTTTCTTATCTACTTCTTTTTCATTGCCAAAATCTATTCTCCTTCAGAAGCAGGCACTCTCTAATGATTAGCATTTCTATGGGAAGTTTTGGAGGAAACGGGAGACCAAGTCATTTGTAAAGTAAGGCCAAAGAAAAAGCTGATCTTCAGTAGCCAGTCTGAGAGAAATGTATTTATTTGATGCGCTTTGTCAGCTTTGTATAAAAACAAAAGTCGGTCTAGCTAAAGATTATGCACATCAATTCTGCTTAATTAGCTTCTTACATGGTTCACATTTCTGTTAAGTTAATTAATTAAACAGAGCTTTCAAATTGTCACTGCGCCGTGTTCTCTGAGCTATCCAGCTTGTGCTTTCCTGTCCTTCCAAGGCAGGAAAAGGCCCTCCTGTATGTCTTCTGCTCCTAAATGGTATTCAACATCTACTAAAGGATATTCTGTTAGTGCCCTAACACTTTTTCCACAGAAGTTGGCTTGTTTCATCCATAAAATTAGGCTGAAGCAATGTCTCAACATCAGAACAATGTACTACCTTTGACTATTTGATATTTTCTGGTATTTCATGACTGTAAAATGCATGGATCCATTTTTCCTTTTTCTTTTTGTCTTTAGAAAAGAAAATATGCCACATGGCAAATATATGCACTGAGCATGTAAAATACAGCACAAAAACAGCTGGCAATATTCTTTTGCTCTCACTTCTTGTCACAAGGTTCAGTTCCTGATTCTCTCCCTCTTAGGCAGTGGTAGCTGCAGCTGCTATCACATTATGCAAGTGAGTGGTGAGCATTTTATCTACTGTAGAGCAAGGTTCAAAATAAGACCCAGTGGGAAAGCACCGATTCCAATAATATTCTGTTAAAAATGACTCCAGTTTTGAACATTTTACAGTATACAAGTGCATCCGAGAGAACCTGCTTGCATCCCTGATGTGTCAGGGGAAGTGCTGACTCAGACTCACGACCGCAGGAGACCTACGTGCTAGGTGGCTGTTGTATGTGGCAGGTGGCTACTGACCCCAGAGCCAGGGAGCCTCGCTGGCACAGCCCAGGCCCTCACTCCTGCTGTCACTGTTATGTTAGTAGAGAAACTAAAAAGAAAATCAGCCAAAATGAGCCGCTGTGTTTTATAGGTGCTTCTGTACACTGCGGAACACAATTGCATTTTCAATTGGGAGGCAAGATGAACTGACCCCAGACATCAAAACAAACAAAAGCATTATGAAAAGATGAAAAATGTTTGGCCAGTACCTTTTGAACAAGTATTTAGTGTGCATGTTTACTAAATTAGAAAAGGAGGAAAAAAATCACCCCCCCTCTCCACACTTAACTGTGAATGCTCCTTAAAATTCATTAGCCTTTACTGTTGTTTAGACTTCCCCTTTAATTAGTTTTCAGACTGTACATTCTTTATAATCAGCCCATACAAGATAAAATGAGAAAGTTTAATACACTCCATTTGTGCAATGAACTGAATCATTTATGGAAGGTGCTATATGATTAAGGCAGGTTGGCTGCTGAAGCACTTGTCTCTGCTTGATTGCTGTTTACTTAGTGTTGTGTCTAATTTAGCGCTTGGATGTATCTCCTAACTGTGCTAGAAAACAACTAGAATAGTTTTTGAAAACTCTATTTCAAAACGTGTGAGCCAACTTTTGGGCCTTTTTTGGTTTTTTTTTTGTTTGTTTGTTTTGTTTTGTTTTGTTTTGTTTTTTCCTGATCGTTGCAATAATTTGTAGATTTGAAGGTTTTTTTTTTTTAATAGTAATGACAGCTCTCCTTGTGGACATGTACAGGTAACTGAGGAGCATAAATAAAACACGTATTATTGCTGCCTTTTTAAAAGTCACCTCAGCATTGTTTTTGCAAAGACAAAGGGCTCACATATTGACCTCTTACAGCTGCAGTATGTGCAAGTCTGATGTTCTCATGCTCGCCTACAAGTAGATACACTTGTAGGTGCAGAAGTGCACAGCCTAATGTGGCATGATAGATTACCAGTCTTTGAAAGTTTAGCCAATATTTAGATATTCCCAGCAAAAAGTAAGGACCTTTTCAACATAAGCATTTTTTCTCTTTTTTAATCAAAAATTAGCCTATTGTTTTAGGCCTTATCAGGAGGTAGGCAAATAGATTTAGAAGTTACTAAACCTAATGTATCATGAAAATTGGAGTTTCTGGTTATATCTGCTTTTGGACTTTAACAAGACATTTAAGTATGTGCCTATCTTTAAACACGTTTAACTCTATTAAACTCTTTAAAATGGAACTGTAATAACAAGTCTCAGTGGATCCTAACATTTCCTAATGCCTTTATAATGAAAAGTAGATGTTCTTGCAACTAAATCTGAGTTCCTGCTTTCTTCTTCTGTCCAGTGAATTCACATTCAGAGCAAATCTGTCCTTTCCAGACTCAGGCTTAGGAAAAGAAGATCAAAGTTCCTTCTGCTCAGGTATGATGTCTCTGACCCAGGTCACTACTGGATCCTTAAAGAAAGGATGTATGAATAGACAAAAAACCTTTCTTAGCTTCCAAAAAGCAGAGGACTTCTTCAGTTGGTAATTCCACCATGGCTCTTAGCGTCCCATAGACCCTGGTGGATTTTTGCTACAGGAAGTCGTCTAAAACCACATATTTTCAAGCACAAATTTCTATTACAACAAGCTTGTCAACCATGTTCAGTTGTATACTAGGCAAAAAGGAACTTCACTTGAAGTCTGACAACTTAATTTAGAGCAGTTACGGTGAGTAATGAACAAATGTTCTCTATGAGCTTCCAAGACTGATTGTAGGGGTTTGTTCCTGTTAACTTTCAACAGAGATTACATCTGAATATACAACAAAATAAAGAATATTACATCCTGATTGCTTTTTGAAATTTCCCCGGAAGATAAATTGAAACGAATTTTGTTTGGAAACAAGGAAACGGAGCTCTGCTACAATGTCCCAGCTCTTCCAATCTCCCAGACTTATAGACAAGAGTTGGGAAATTTAGCTCACCTATTGCAGACAAATGTGTCTACTTTTTTGTCGCCCTCAGCTGTCTACTTGTTGCAGGTATAGTTTGGGCTTCTTCACAAATCCCAGAAAATCTGCAATTCTAAAATGACATTATCTAAGATCCAATAAGAATGACTACCCAGATTCAGTGTCCAGTATGTGCCTGGATATCCTGCATACAGCACGGACAACAGACTGGTCACAGCCACTTTCCATCACTGGGATTGGAGCCAGTGACACAGCATGGAGAGAAAATAATGAATAATCTTCATCTGTGATGGTCTCCAAAACTGGAGGCTATGTTAAACATAGCATCTGTTCTTGCAGAGGATGTATAGAGATCATATCAAAGTCAAGGAGCAAAACTGGACTGAGATCACAGAATACAAAGTGTGCCAGAGAAAGGCATGTTGAGTGACCTTAGAAAGCTGCAGCTGTGCTTCTTTTTGAGTGTATATCCTACAAGAATTGGATGAATTTTTTCTATGCAGCTATGAAATCTGACTCTGCAGATATCAAATCAAAAGATGACTTTCCTATTTATATGTAAATAACGTAGCCAAAAATAGAAGCAAAGCTGAGTTCCAACTGAATTTTAGAACTATAATAGATGGAGTCAAATAATTTTATAAAGAAACCTAAAAAAAAAACGCTCTAGACATGACCTTTATCCCTCAATTTCCCAGATAAACAGCTTCAGCACTTTCAGCTTCTTATCCATTTGAAAGCCTTTGCGTGCCTTTAAAAGATATACATCTTTGAGAGTTACTTTTTTATTTATTTTTTTAATAATGTAGGAGTTGTCACCTGTTTAAAAGAAAGAAACATGTATTAAAAACTCTGCACATAGCAAATGAAACTAGAATCGCACCTAGACTTTTCCCAGGGTTTGACAGTTTACAAAGGCTGGTCTCTTGAGATAGCTAAACACTTCAGTGCTGTTTCAGTTCAAAGCAGTATTTCTGCAGCAGTCTTGTTCCAATATTGCTGTGGTCTACCTGACGGAATTTCGGAGAGATTAGCAAGGTGTTCTTCTGTGATAAGTCCTAGCTGTAATGAATATGCGGCTCCTCAGAGGTCATAGGAGGAATCCAGGGCTTGGGCTCTGCTTCTTGTGCTGTGAGGTGGATTTGCTGAGGTCTCTATGAGCTTCCTGGACTCAGCTGCGATGAGCTGTCTCTGAGCTAGTTCCTGTTTGCAAACGTCTGTCTGGTCCAGTCCCTACCAGCCGTTTCTTTTTCTACCCATAAAGAGTGAAGAAAAATGAAACAGAATCTACATTCTGCTTCATGTAAAACTGCGTGTTCTTGGTGCGGTGAGAAAACCAAGGGCTGCTGTTTGGTAGTTTCCTATTTACTCCCATACTGTGTTTCAATATTTATATTACAGTAAATGGGGATTTTGCTTTCAGAACAAATGCTTTTTTGAAAATAAACACAGTTAAATAACTTGAAAAGTTATTTACTCTGAGCTCCTTTTTGTGTTCCTAAAAGTAATGTTCAGTTCTTTGCAATGTATCTGATGAAGGTGATGTTCAGGGACACATATCCAGAATAATCCTTTTGCTTAACTTGACAGAATTTCCTTTCTCTTAGAACTAATATTTTTCTGTTAGTAGCTTCATTTAGCTGAAGAAGCTTTCCTTTTAAAATCCAGAAATATGCTTCAGAGCAGTATAAACTTGCTCAGGCTTATGCAGCCCAAAGTTTCCAGTTTCCTTGCATCAACAGCAGTGGAAATAGCCATGTAAATATTTAAAATATCATAGGATTACCCCTATCACTGCTGCTATCCTTACTTGGTGTTACTTAAAGAATATGCTGGAATCACTACTAAGTATTTGTAATCAAGCGTATGGACCTAAATATTTATAATCAAGCATTCAACAAGCCTAGGACATTCAAATCTTATAATGTGATTTAGGTTGGTGTTAATGCTGAAGACTCTCATTTCATGCAGGCATTTCAACATATGCATTAAATGTTATACAACAGATACCGCTATTACCTTTGTACCTTATCTGTCAAATGCATTGATTAATCACAATTTACTAATAAAATAACTTGACTTGGTTATGGTTTCCTCACAGCACAGCATCTTATTGCTTCTCATTTTTGTGAACCTCCTTCCTGAATACATCCAGCATCCTAAGTTTTTCCTGTATTTCCTCCAATATATGCCTTTTTGAAGACTGACTACTAAAAGGATGTTTATTTCCTCAGTATCCCTACACTCAGTTTTATAGTGATATAAAAAGATGAAATGTGCAGCACATGCATGGGAGAGAAACAAGATTTTTTCTTGCAGAAAGGCAACAAAGATAACTATTATTAAATTAGTTGCAGCTTGAACTTGTCTTCTGTGTTTAAAACAATAGCAAACTCATTCTGTTACAGATATCCATAGACACCACTAGCTCTATTCTATTTCTGTATTTGGGAATGTCATCAGAGCAAGCTGATGCATGGCATGGTGCTGTGTTTTTCTCTTTTAAATTGTTTTCTTTTATGTGAATATTAGTGGCTGTCCTAAGAGATCGGTAGAATAAATGGACATAATTCATCTAATATGGAATGACTGGCTTAATATTGTGAACTCCTTGCTGTGGTAGCATAAGCACTAAACACAATGTAGAGGATCAATCAGATATGACTGGAAAAGAGAGTATGTGAACACAGCATGACCTCATGTGCCTGCCATCTCTTGTAGATAAAGAATGGTTGAGGGTTTAGAAAAGTTTCTAGGGTTGCCTTTGTGCAAATCAAATGACTAGGAGAGGATGGCAACAGATTCAGTGTTTTACTGCAGAAACTTCCATTTTCCTGTGTAATCTTCCTCTTAGTGGGAGA
Source organism: Crypturellus tataupa (assembly GCA_034781795.1). Lineage (NCBI taxonomy): Eukaryota > Metazoa > Chordata > Aves > Tinamiformes > Tinamidae > Crypturellus > Crypturellus tataupa. The sequence continues at coordinate 472,412 of JAWLRI010000221.1, read as the reverse complement.
AAATTCATCCTCTAGCTCTCTTAGGGAACAATCTCTTTCTGTCATCCTATTACTTAATTATATTGATTATATCAATAATAATTTAGCAAAATTACAGTATGCATGAGCAAACAGAGTGTGTCCCTTTCTAATTTATTACATCCATTAAACAGATTTTCTTTGTATTATCTTCAATAATCTAGGAAAATATTATGTTAATTATTCATAAACTAAAATATCCATGCTATCAAAAATAATTAAACACTAAATGCAAACTCAATTGTGAAAGCCATCTAATTACACTACTCTCTCTTAAAATTCCCTGTGCTGGTTTCCTCTTGGCTTTTATATCAAGTTCATATTTCTTGTTTTCCTCTAGAAATAGCCTATTAGCCAAGCAGGCAGGAGACCCAGACTGTGTTGTGGTTTACATTTATCAAAGCTGCTATGCCTTGCTTTTGAAACTGGTATTTCCTAGGGAATCCCTGTTCATTCAGAAAAATCTCACCAGCTCCACCCACTCTACTGTTAGATCTGCTGATTTCACTGCTCAGTGTTTTGGGGCTTGAACAATGGTCATTAATTGAAGTATCCTAATTTTACCAAGGCTTGTTTCCTTCTTTCTGTCTTTTTACATCCCTGTTCAGTAATCTCTAAGAACTTGAATGTCAAGGGAAATTTGTTTTTCTTTGTGTCTCATAACAAATCACAGTTTTAAAATTAGCCTTCAGGCACTAAACCCAAAGACTGAGAGCTGCTTCCAGCTCTCTCCTCTGTCTGCCCAGATCTGAGGAGAAGGAACATGCAAGGACCCTAAGTATGGCTCTCCGTGCACCTCTGTGGAGGAATAACAGCAGCACCACGAGTGGCTGCCACCATCTCAGTGTCCTCCTGCCATCTGGGAACCTATTGCCTTTGATTTTACTCACTTGACTTGTTGTCAAAATGACTTTGGCAAGTCCCATGGATTTGTGCCGACCATAAAGCCACACAACACTCTTCCAAACTGAGCAAATACAGTTATTCATTAATCAATGCCGGTAAATTCGGCCCATGTCTGAGCAGCAGACCCATTGCAATAGACCTCGTCTTTTTCATGTCTTCACTGCATATCTTCACTGTATGTCTTCACTAAAGCATTTTGCAGTGCTGTTCAAGTAGATCATTAGATGATTTCAGCAAAGCGCTGTCCTGATAATTTTAACCTTATCTGCTCATTCTGATATGCTATGGAAGACCATGTAATAGATAACAAAACCATTTCAGAAGTCGTTGACATGAATGGGGTCAGATTCATGTCTTATCCTGGGCAAGCTGGACCCCTTCAGAGTGAAGAAGAGAATCATTATAATTTGCCAGTAATCTATTATTAAGATATTTGACTGAATTCTGTACCAGTTACTTCTTAGACACTGATCTTTTCCACATAAGCTTATACACAGAGGGCAAAAGTGGGAGATAACTACAGCATTTTAAGGAACAGTCATCACCATCTGCAATAATAGTAATGCTATTACTTCTGTTAATAATAATACTATTAGAGTCATCTGAAAGGTAAACCCATTAACCACAGCTTTAATAGTTCCAGACACATTAAGTGCAATATAGTCACATCTAATATACACACAGCAGAGCTCACAAAACAGTATAAGTAAGTGGGGTGAGAAACAGTTTTGCAAACCAGCGACCACGAAAGCACCTTCAGAGGTCTGAGCCATCAGACAAAACAGTCTTAATAGGAATGCTAAGAGCAATATGTAAAAGGAGAAAAGTGCTTTTGTCAGTGTGATCCTGCTAAGACATGGTTTCTCCTTCTGGTATCCACACTTCTAAATGAAGTAGAAAAGAGTTCAAGAAGAAGTACAAAAAGAATACAAGGAAAATAATAGGATATGAATAAGATATGAATATATTAAAAAAAAAAGTTTAGAAATACCTGGCTAAGTATATCTAAGTGCTTAGTCATGTGATAGACCAGGAGTTTTGTAGACCTTTTCACATAGGCGCAGGATAAGAGGCAGCACTTGGAAAGCTGAATTAGGCAAAATGAACCTTGAAATCAGCAGCCTCATTTTTCCTTGCAGCTGCCACAAGGGCAATGTAACGGTAGGGGGGAAAAACCATTGCTATTGCTTAATACTTCAGTCAAATATCTAGAAACCAGATATTTTTAAAGAAAAGTTAGAACCATAGGAAGAAAAACAGGTCAGGACAGGAAAAGGAAAGAAAGTCCTTTCCAGTTGTGAGTCATGCTGAAGGCAGTGCACCATGGTAGAGGGAGTATATAAGGCTGCTTCAGAAAGAGCATAAAGCTTTCTGTAAACGTAGCAGTGAATGGTAATAGTTTGGTCCTTCATCAACCTATGAAATTGAGTATTATGGTTCCTGTGGTCCCTTTGTAAAGCACATTGAAATAAAGTATTCACTGCTTGGCCACATAATGTGGAGTGCAACAGAAAATACTGCCTGCTGTGTAAATACCTATGATTATATAGTGTGGTTTATAAATAAATCAAAAAAGAAAGAAAGAAAGAAACAGAACGAAGGTTTCTTTCAGAATCTCATTGCGGGTGTTTCAAGTCGTCTCCAGACCTGGCCCCACGGCAGTACTAACTGCTCCGCTCGGGCTGCATGCACGCAGGGCCCTCAGCACGCGGCTGGCGGCAGGGCTCATGCATCGCACCGCTTCTCCGCCGCCAGCTACGGCTACGGTTTGTTCTGACGTGTGTTTTGAATCACAGCTCCGTGTGCTCAGTTAGCACAGTTCAAAAACTGCCTAAGGAAAGAGAAAAACAGGCAAGGGCTGCAGAAACCAGCATTTGTGCTTCCCCTAATGAGGCAGCATTGCCAGCGCTGATGCCCCAATACATGATATTTTCTTGGCTGTGTTTTGTGGCTTTAGAAGGAAACAATCCTTCTGCCATACTAGAGTGCCTATGGAGAACACAGTTTTCTGTCACATATATATCTGTTCTAAACAAAATACTTTAAACAATAATATTTCCTTTTTGGCAGATTACCTCCCGACTATCTTTCCAAAAAGCTAGGACAGAGACCAGTGAAGTATTGCAGTGCTTAAAATTTGTTTCTTGAGAACCCTTTTTTGATAAAGATCAATTCTACTGGAAATATGTAACCAAAAAAAAAAAAAGAAAGTGTAATTTGATAGAATTCTGGAACTGGAAACATTTTATCATACATAAAATTTAGAACGTAGCCTGGCAGTTTCCCACAAATAAACCTTTCTTCAAATGTCTGCATGCCTGCTGCGTCCACAAAAGTCAACATGCATCAGCACAAAGTGAATACAAATTGCGCTTCAGTGGGGTTTTATTTAGGCGGCTTTCCCAATTTCTGCATGATAATTTCCATATTTAATGCTAGTTTGGGCAGTGTTTAGGAACATTCATTACCAGTTTGGTCAAAACAAAGGGAAAGAGTAATTCCATGCTCAGTGGATCTAATAAAGCCCAGTTTCCAGTGTCTGACTCCTGGCTGTGTTCTCTTCAGACTAAAAGGCTAATATATATAGTTTATAGCTCCTTTTTGTTTGTTGGTTGGTTTGTTTTTGTTTATGTTTTTGGTTTGTTTTTGTTTTTGTTTCTACAAAACGTTTACGAAAGATAATGTCTTTGAGAGCTCTAATTTGCCGTAGCAAAATGGAAGGAGACAGAATCTCGCGTTATTAAGAGAAACTGGCAGAAGACGTGTGTTCTCATGCAGATAAAGTGGTCGTGAGACTTGTATCCTTAGAAAACTGGGCTATAAAAGGGAACTTACCTATAATAATATGTTCTTTTCATTACAGGATCATCAGAGTCAGAGTTAAAAACAAAAGTGCTATTTCTGCACCCTTTATAGTGTCTTATTCCACCAGGAATGATTTTTTTGCAAGAACAAATTCCACTACAGATATTATTTGGCCAGATGTAATGTGTATGTATAATTGTAGAAAAAAAAATCTATTTTTGCATGTTGCATTTCATTTCCTAACTATGTTTCCACTTTTCCTGGGAATGTGGAATGAAAGATGAGATGCTTTCCATAATGGATAGGCATCAGTATCCCAGATTTTTTGTGAAATTCCTTATTTTGATTGTTAACCCCGCCATTGAACATTATGCTGAGAACCCAAAATCCAAATATCAGCTGAAGATTAAAACATTTAACATAATATAAATATAAAAAATATAAATATAAATATAAATATAAATATAAATATAAATATAAATATAAATATAAATACAAATATAAATATAAAATAATATAATATAAAATAAATATTCTGTGAAGGAGGCATTAATAACCATCACCCATAAGCCAGAAATTTATGGAGTACCCTGTCCTTTTCTTTCCTGGAATATTTCTTATTCAAGTTACTGTCCAGGATGAATCTTCCTCATCTTATGTGCTGTGATAGGATCAGAAAGCAGTGTGTGAAGGCAGCAGATTACAGATATTTTTCAATTTTTATTAATTGCTGAACAAAGGGCAAACACAAGCCTCCTGGAATGAAACATAAGTCTCCTGAATAACACCACAAAAAACAGTGCCGCAAGGACGCAGCAGCTTGTGACCCTCCCTTGTGCGAAATGAAGAGTCAGTTTATTTGCTTGAATAGAAATAGTAAAGACCACAAATGCAGTGGGAATTAAAGCTCACTGAAATATGCATGTTGCTCATGAAAGTCTTAGTCCCTGTTGTCGCTGGCATACAGAGCTACTGAATTAATGCACCAGTATGTGCAGGGCAGGCAGTAAGAAATAAAACCGGGGAGGAAGGGAGAGGATGCCCATGTCCAATTCTTAGCGCACGCTCACACGGTCAACCCTCTTCAAGATTATTAACGCAGCCAACCACACTGGTGAGGAGTAGAGGCTCTGGCTCCCACGTCAGTGCTCCCCTATGCCGTAGGTTGTTAAACGTGTGCGCTGAGGCAACGGCCATCGTAAGCAAAGGATGACACACAGTTCCATTAGGTGTGTATAATAAATAGCAGGCATTGTAACAGCAGATTTACAGAATATGTCTTTGTTCCCTGCTGGAGAGAAATACAAAATAAAGTCGTAAAGGGGATCTATGCTAAGCCATAGTGTACTGACAAGGATTGCTTATACAGCACTTTGCTCTCTAGGGATCCCGTTTAAGGCAGGCCAGGCAGAGGACAAGGAAGAAGAGATATAAAAAAAAAAATTCTTAAACCTTGGGGAAGCGTGAAAAGCTGCTCTACGGATGGATAGGTTTTAATCTGAGCAGCAGCTTTGCAAAATCAACAATGAAGAGGAAAGAAGTAATAAAAAAGTAAGGACACTTATTATGCTGTTTATCCTGGAAAATGCAGGAAAAGGCGTATTATTTGGTGAAACAAAGGTCTACAGTAATAAAGCCATTTGGGGAAATTTATTTTTCTTCAGACTGGCTGACAAAATCGACAATTGACAAAAATCCTCTCATCTGTCTCAGGATGTGACCTCATGTGCTTTGGCAGATGTCGCCAATGATGCCACCTCCTTGCTTTTGCCACAGAAAAAGCAAAGCCCTCCCTGCAGAGGGGAGCAACCTGGCAACCCAGGTGCAATTGCCCTGTGCTGCACCAAGACTTCACAGGCTGCATCTCAACTACGCAGTCAGTAATGTCCATTTTGCAGAAAAACAAGATGGTACAAGGTGAGGATGCACAGGTGTCCGAGTTCATGAATCAGAAGGAAAAATAAATGCTCAAAGAAAAATGCCTGGAGGTCAAATATATCAGTCTCACCTCTGTGTTTTGATCAAATGTTTTAGACTTTTAAAGAGCACTGTTGATAATTGAGATGATGGAGAAGTAAAAGCATGTCACGACACGAATAAAATGAACATTTCATGCACTACTTCCATCCCAAAGCAATCGATCCTATTGTACAGATGTGGGGGGTTGAGCCTACAAGCTGAGGTGCAAGTTTAGATTCTTTTTTTTTTCTTTTCTCTGTGGCTATGCACTACCCCTCCTACCTATAAAAGAGGCACTGCTGCTTTATGAGACTCGCTTCCCTGTGGCAGCAAATTTGGATCGCTAATCCTTGCAGAGGGAAATGACAGAAGGAGAGCAGAGAGAATATTTGCTATCGCAGCTTTTTGCAAAGTGAAGGTCTGTCCCTCCCTTCTATAAATGAGGTTTGCTAAAGGTATCTGACCTAGTCCAAAATTAGTTTACAGCTCCATTTTTTTTCCTCTCTCAGCTCAGATGTTGGAGTACAAAACAGCTGATGTAACAAAAGTTTCCAGCAATGCATGCTCTTGAAATTTTAAGCATCTGAAAGCTTAGACTTACAATTTAGGCAATCAGCCACCCTTTCAAACTGATGAATGTTTACTTCTTTTCAGTAAAACTCTTAATGATTTTTTAAACTATGAAATTATATATATTTCTTAGCTTCCCACTCACTACTCTTCACTACATCAGGACCAAGAGTTTCTTTTGATGTAAGAATTTTCTTTTATTTTTTTTTTTTTTTAATGAGCATGTTGAGCATCCCAGAGAGGAAACAGTTTTATGAGAGGCTATCAGAGCCAGGGGACAGTACTTGGGTGAACTGCAGGTTTCTACAGTTCTTCATGTGTTCTTGAACTATCCCATCACTGAAATGACAGGGGAGAGAAAGGTCCCTGGCCTTCAGCTAGCACAGGCACGACCATTATGAATTTCTCTTTAAGAAGGGCAGGGAGAGCAAGAGGGCAAAACAGGACTTACTTAAACAGAATCTGCAAAAAAAAGCAAGATAGCAAGCATCACTAAATGCAAGTGCAGATAAAGTGGTGGTGCACCCCCAAAATGAATTAGGGGAGTAAAGAAAGGGAGAGAAAACATCCCTGTCGTGAAGCCTGTGTCCCTTCTGTGCCAACAGGGGTGCAAGACACTCACGCTCAGGGAATGAAGAGGAGTCTTCGTGTTTTCCACTCCGCGGAGGCGATGCTGAAGGCTGCGCTCCCTGTGGTCAGGGCAGAGCAGAGGAGGAGGAAGGTTTGGCTTGCGTGTTACCCTGCCCACACTGCGTATTTCTGTGGTGAGGCGCCCATCTCGCCTCCCATTGCTGATGCACCATGCAGGGAGAAGGAGAAGTGGAAAAAAGCCCACCCAATATGTTTATATAAAGGCTAGTTCCATCATTGCTGAGCCCAAGAAGGTCTTCCTTGAAGTCTTAAAATCAGGTTTACTTGAGCTACAGGATCAGGCTTGTGCAAGCAAAATCTCAGATTTGCTTTCAGTAATTGAATTTCATAGAACTCCATTCTAAGCTTGCATTTCATGAAAAAGAAATGAGCTTGTGGGGTTTGGGAGAGCAAACAAAAGGCTCATCAGGTTTGACATGGAGGTTTGAGCTCTTTGGGAAATTCCAGCAGCACAGGAGCGTCTATTTGCTCAATTTGGGACAGAAATGACATCAAAAACACTTTGCAGGTGCAAATCTGCTCTGAAAATATTTTTCAGGAAATGCTGCAATTAATCATTTCGTTACTTTAAAGCAGCATATGACTATTTGCATTTTGACTTCCTATTTAAAATAAAATGTCAAATGAAATAAAATGAAGGAGTATGTGTCTATTTGAGACTGAAAATTTTGCTTCAAATCAGAAGTTAAAAATTGGATTTTTTTTTGCTTGGAAAAAAATATTTAAAACATTTTTGAAAGTTTAGAAGCAGAAACCACCTTTTTCCATAAGTTTTAACTTCAAGAACTTGTATTTTTTGTTGGCAGCACTTTCTAACTAGTATTTGTGATCTGTAGTGATAGATGGAGAGTTCTGACAGCTGGAGCTCCCACAGTTATCCAGTCCGGACAGGTATCACCAATGAGTTCCTATTTGTTTTATAGCAAATTGTGTTAGAATTGCTTTTTTATTTATTTCTTTTACTTTTCCCCTCTCAAACAAATGTTTGAGACACATTGCTTTGGCCCATACTGATTCCTAAATTGTCCCTTAAAATTGTTCGGTGAGTAGAAGTGGACCAGAACTGTTCTGGGGGTCATTAAGAATATAGGTGCACATTCAGTTTAATTTCAGCATCCAGGAGTGCTTTCAGAGAATAATTAATCTAATGTTGTTTGAATCATTGTTGATTCAGGATCTTCAGAACATAATTTCTGAAAATTCAACTAGAAATTTTCAAAATGAAATGTTCTGAATAATTCATATGACCTTCATTCATTTTCTTCCCTGCAAATATATTTTACTATAGAGTGTGCTCATGGATTTTCAGTTCTAAGTATAAATTCCCACCACTAACCTGAGTTCCCTTTTTAGGTATTAAAGGAACACAGATTTTTTTTGGTACAGCATTGTAGTGGGATTGCACAGGTAGCTATTTATTCAGCATAACCTCCTTTCCATTTCTCAAATGACTTTTTAACTAATTCTCCATGCATTAATTAATAAAAAGGTATCTTTGAAAACTACAAATCAAGAACTTGCATTTAGTGAAAGTCTGGGGAAAAAAAAATCTGCCACCTGAAAATGTAGTTTTTAGGTTTTTTGGAGGGGTTTCTGTTTGTGGCCTGAACTCAGTGATCCTGTGTGTGACTGGTCCTGAACCAAACGTCTCATTTCATCTCAGAAGGTGCTGTGGAGGGACTTTTTGCTTTGGCTGGTTTTCTAGAGCAAGAGGCTCACGGAACATCTTAGTGTAGCCTGTGCTGTTATGTACCCGCAAGAGGAAAAGGGAGAAGAGGAAAGAGGAGGAGGAGAGAGAAGTCTCACTGTGGTTTTGCACAAGCATGACAGTTTTTTGCTACGTCCAAATTTACCTCACAAAATACTTTGACCTTCAAATCCCTTGCTGTGGTACCCTGAATCATCTTTATCCGATCATTTTGTCACTGGTTCTGGTGTTCTCTTCTCTTCTCTTCTCTTCTCTTCTCTTCTCTTCTCTTCTCTTCTCTTCTCTTCTCTTCTCTTCTCTTCTC
>JAWLRI010000221.1:392022-463391 GCA_034781795.1 Crypturellus tataupa | reverse complement strand
CGGGAGCGGCGGGGAGCGGGAGCTGCTCCTGGGGGAACCGGGAGCTGGGGGAACCGGGAGCTGCGGGGACCGGGAGCGGCGGGGAGCGGGAGCTGCGGGGGAACCGGGAGCTGCGGGGACCGGGAGCTGCGGGGACCGGGAGCTGCGGGGGAACCGGGAGCTGCTCCTGGGGGAACCGGGAGCTGCTCCTGGAGGGGCCGGGAGCGGCGATGGGGACGGAGCCCCCGCGGCCGTTGGGCCCGCCGGATCCCGAGGGATTCCTGCTCCCCCAGCCCCCTCCCCGGCCCTTGGATTCCCCGGGATCAGCCCGACCCGGGAGACACCCCCGGGCCCGGCGACACCCCCCTCCGCAGTCCCGGTCCGCGCAGCCCGGGGCCGCTCCCAGCCCGTCCGCGTTGCCTTTAGCCGCGCGTTTCGGTTCGCCGGAGCAGTCGGGCTCGGAGCTTTGGGGCTCCTACAGCCCCCTCGGGCTCGTTGGATGTCTCCCCCCTCGATTTTCCTCGGTGATCGCAGCGAGCCCCTGGCTGGGAGCGCCGTTACCGGCATGCGGTAGCGGCTCCGTTAACTCTGTGCGCACTGACGCTGCCTGATGCATTGCTCTTCCCGGGCATGTTTACTAATGCGGAGATGGGCTTCTTCCCCAGGTGTATGCAATAGATGTTGGCTTTCCAGGGGACCCACAACTACGGGAAGTTTTTCCTCTTTCGAAATAATGGTCCTGCTTTCTGAAGTTGGTTTCCTTCTGTTTAATGCATTTAGCTTTCTTCCTTCAAGCAGCTCTGTGCACTTGTTCTCTTGTATGTGCTGAGCACTTCATCACTTTTTCTTTTTTTTTTTTTTTTTTTTTTTTTTTTTTTTAGCACGGTTATGAAATGATTTCAGCAGGGCAGTGCCTGCTTTTTTACCTGGTCTTTACATTTCCTGTGGTGATCGGCTGGGAGGGGGGAGCACAAGCAAAGACAATGACTGCATTTTCCCCACGTTCAGATCTGAGCTTACAAAAATGCACGGCTCGTCCTTGGTTCAGCTTTAATGCTCAGATACTATGTCACAAAATCCTGAGAAAGACAGTAATACCTGGAGCTCCAAGAGCCACACTGTGCCATGAGAAATGAATGTGGATCTCTCCTGCTTGGTGGATTAAAGTATATGCAGGACATGTCTCCAGGGAATTTAGGTTCTCCATTTGAGGACAACAATCTGTATATAAGTCCTTTCTCATCATGTTAATTGGCCTTTTGCCTCATTAAAGGCAAGGTGCTATGCTAGTTATACTTAGCTCTGTAATGAACATATGTTTGATCCTTGTTGTTGTTGTTGCTGTTGTTGACTGGATGTTTCTGGGGCAAATACGTTGCCATTCAGGACTGTTGATAGCAGATTGTGAACGCTGATCTGCCTCTTTTTTTAGCTACCCAAAAGATAAATTTAGCAGATCACATTACCTGGGAGAAAGGAGGAACCTTGCACATCATAACATGTTGTTGAGGAAAATGGGCTAGGACTGCGTATGAGAAAACTAATTTGGGAGACACTAATTTCATGAATATCTGTATGTGGGCCATCGTGGACGTAGAGGATTAACTAAAATAGCTCTTGCAGAGAAAAAAGAAAGGTAAATGGGGGAATTCCTTGGGACTGTGATCTCACAGACAGGTAGGAGAACAAAAAGAAAAAAAAAATCAAGCTGCTTTTTTCTCTTGTTAGGCAAGAGGAATTCCAAACTTACACATCTCTGAGCAGCCAGATACAGCTTTAAGAAGAACGGAGGCTGCTCAGTTGTTTCCTGGATCGGGCCCAAAGTGTTTATGTGTAGGCTGATGTAACAACAACTGAAGGGATGTCAGTGTGCCCATGATACCCTCTTGGATTTGAAAATTTTGTTTCTGTATTTTTGACTACCTGGACAGGCCTCCTGGCTAAGGGACTCTGCAGGTTGTTGAGGTTGTTGCCTCGGCAGGGTTATATTGCCTGCTGCTGGTTAGGAGCTGTTGTGTCTGTGATTTTGTTCAGTGACGAAGATTAAATGCAAGCTGGGGCCTACTGAAGTCATGGTTCCCCCAGCACTTCATGCTCTCAGGTCCAGCTGGAGCTCCAGGAGGGTGATTTTGAAGGTGACATTCCTAGCAGGATCCTCTGATTTATGGTAGCTGAGCTGCTGAAAAGGTGCCTGGGCTGGGAGGCCAGTCCACGTTGCCGTCTTGCTCCGTGAGGAGATTGATTCCCATTCTTGCTGCAAAAGGGGGCTGTGGAGAACCCCAGAGTCAGCAAGGTCTGAGGGGCTCAGGCACCAAGTGCTCCCAGAGGGAAAACTCGAGTCGCACAAGACTTTATGGAGCAAATGGGCTGGACACAAGGGCTTCCTGCACTGTCAAAGAGGAGCGCGTGGCTGTGAGCCCTCTTATTCCTCCAGTTACTCCTAACATCAGGAGCCTCAGGACCATCTTTTCCCTGCTCTTGGGTCTATTTTCTAGTGATTCATGAACACCTTTTTCAGCAGCTGAGATGCTCCACATCCTCTTGCTGACTCCAGAAGATGGTTGCTGAGGTCCGGGCTGTGCTGCAGGACTAGCCAAGAGGCTGGAGTGTGTACGTCTCGCACACAGATTGCTCGGAGAAAGGGAAATGCTGCTCAGTTCACACAACTGAATTAGAGCCCACACAACGTGGGGCTCAAATCTTGGCCTGGCACAACTGGGAAGGCTAAAAGGGAGGTACAACCTGGGATGCTGGAGACAAAACAGGAAAACTATGCCTCATAGCTGGTATGTGGAGTGTTTCAGGAATGATGAAACAAGGCCTCCGGAGCTGGGCCGTACCTGAGGGGTCTCAGCTGTTGTGCCTGCCTTCCCTGGGCTGAGATCCTGGAAGGGGGACACTGACCTTCATAGAATCACAGAATCACAGAATCCTGAAGGTTGGAAGGGACCTCTAGAGATCATCTAGTCCAACCCCCCTGCACATGCAGGGTCTCCTAGAGCACCTGCCACAGGACCGCGTCCAAGCGGGTCTTGAGGATCTCCAGAGAAGGAGACTCCACAACCTCTCTGGGCAGCCTATTCCAGTGCTCTGTCACCCTCACTGTTAAGAATTTTTTCCTTAAGTTCCTGTGGAACTTCTGGTGCTTCAGTTTGTGGCCATTTCCTCTAGTCCTATCGCTGGCCACCACTGAAAAGAGCCTGGCCCCATCCTCCTCCCTCCCTCCCTGAGGTATTTATAGACACCGGTCAGGTCCCCTCTCTCCCACCTTGGCTAGAGCTGCTGCTCACTGAGCTGTGAGGCTGAAATTTCCTTACCTGACAAATCTGGATATTCCCAGGCCCCATCTCTCTGAGCAGCCAGGGGCTCTGTGAACAAGTGGGGTTTTCCAAGGGTCACTGCTTCCTGCATCTCAAGGTGCTGTGGGTTTCACCACCCACCTGCCCACTTGAGAAGCAGCAGCATGGCCAGGACTGTTGTTTTCCATCATATATAGAGCGATTCCTCTTATTGCTTCTCCTCTTGTCTCTTTCCTTGGAAACTTTTAGCATTTAGTTTTGTATCGTTTCTTATTTTCCCTGTGTCCACATGGACAGATCAAGGAGGGAAAAATAGGGGCAAGAGGCAGCGCTGACTTTCACAAGCAGCGTGACTGCTGTGTAGGTGTCCCCTGCTCCTGGGCTGAAGCTGGACTGGGGCTCATGGTCCCGACCTTTCTGGCCTTTGAAGGCCTCTCAAATCAGTGTTTGCTTCCCACTGTAAATGAACCTATGCATCCTGTGCCAAAGATATGTTGGCAAGTAGTTTATATCCAAGAGGGGTTCTTGCTAGAGGAAAGAAACCTGCCCGATTTCTGTTTTTACAGGGGAGTGAATGTCTTCCCACCTCCATACACAGGAAGTTGCAAATGGATTTGATTACAGTTTGGATATCCTTTGCAACACCTTGCTGAAAATGTGACAAAATCCCAGGACTGAACCTAGGACTTGCCTGTAGGATTATCCTAGTCTGAATGAGTAATGTGGTGGTGACAGATCCCTTGGGAGGTTTTTCAGGCAGGGAATCTGTCCTGGCAGCAGGTACTTCTTGTGAGATGAGGCAGTCCTTGGACGTTTGGTTTTGGGTGGGGCGTTGGTTTGTTTTTTGGTTTTGCTTCCCAGTTGGAAGGTGCGTTGGTCTTGGTGGGAAGCAGGAACATGCTGGGCCTGTGGTGGTAGACTCTGTGGCCTTGCATTGCTGGGAACTGTGTCTATCATCCTGAGAGCCTGCTAACTTATACCTGGCCCATAAGGAGAGGTGGGAGGCCCAATTTTGAAGCACCCGTGGGAAAATACCGCCTTTTGGATCGCAATGTAGGTGTTGCTGCCTGAAATAGCACTGGCAACATTGGCTCCGCAGCTCATGCAGAAATACTCCTCTCTGGTAACCTGCAAATCATCCATGGAGCTCCACGTTGAGCAGACACAGGGGAAGGCCGTGGGCTGCCAGTCACCAATGCCAGTGCTGTCCCCCAACCCAGGACAGCTGCAGAGCAGAAAGGAACAAAATCAGTTTCTGTTTTTTTTTTTTTTAATTATTTTTTTCATTCACTGTGCTGCCAATTAGAGTTGTCTGAAGTTGTTTCTCAGCACTTTCAGAAAATAGCACTTCCTTGGGTTCACAGAAGAGTGAAAACCTCCTTCCTTTGTGCTTGGAGCTCCTGCAGATGGAGGATGATCGCTTTGCTGCAGACCATGTTTGCCCCTTGTGAGGATGGCATGTTTCTGCGTGCCTCAAACTCCTGGCTTAGCTGTCACAGAGATGGATCCAGGTTTCTCAGTCGAGCCAGCCATGAAGGGCATTTGGTAACTAAAATTTTGCTCAGGCAGTGTTGCTTGTTCAAGTGACTTCACTGTACTTGGAAGAGCAAAGGCCACTCAGTCCCAGGCACATGCCATGCACGGAGCAAAGCTCGGCTCAGTCCTCATGCCTCCTTTTCAGAAATGTTTGACTAAATAAAGCATCTCCTCATGGGTCCCTATGGGTAACGGGAGACAAATAACACCTCTGTGTGATGCCAGCAGTGCTGCTTTCCATAGCAAGGGTTTTGCCATGCAGAGCCCCTGGTCACTAGCTGCTCCTCAGTGACTCTCTTCATGCCCCGAGAGACAGGCTCTGAAGCAGAACGGTCTTTCTAAATCACAAGCAGCACCTTGACTTGAGTTTGGATCTAAATCAGAAAACGTTGTATGCTTGGGAGCACCAAGGCCATAAACTCCTTCACCAGGCAAAAAGGGAGCTGTGTTCTAAAGCAGCTGAACTCACTGCTTGTTTTGAGGTGTTTTGAGGTTATCATGCAAAATGCATCATAATCACCAGGGCCATGAAGCTTAAAGCATTGAGCACACCCCCAAATCTGCAGCAGTCTCAGAGAATCTGGGCCCTGCCACAAAGGTTGCACAACCTCAGTTCGGGTGATGGTGTCCACCAAGAGGTGTCCTCACTTTTGGAGTGAGGACACCTCTTGCAGAGGGCTCAGCTGGGGCTGCCATTCCCATGGGCAGCAGGGTGGGTGTCCGATGAGGAACAGCCGTTGCTTGGACGGATTTGGGACTGCAACTCCTGCTACTGGAGTTTGCTCCATAGCCATTCCCCATCCTGAGTCACCGTGTGACACTGTTGCATGTGCAGCAAAGGCTTCCCCCCAGCAAGCAGGGCCTGGGGTGAGCACAGACACTGCGACACGGGAAGAGGTGAGCAAAACACTTGCCTGGATGAGTGTTAGAGGATTGATCAGTGGTGGGCAGCAGGTTTCCAAGGGACCTGTATCCTTCAGAATGTGCCTGGGGAGCCTGTGGGCGACTCTGGTAGTCTGCAAAATTCTCCCCGCAGAGAAGCTGGAGTGGTAACGTGCTGGAAAGGCATTTCTGCAGCCTGCCCCCACGTGCTGGCTCCTGCCAAGCTGGGAGGCACTGGGACTGTCTGGCAGCTCCGCCAGCTGGACTGGGCCTGCGTGGAGCCAGCTGCAGCCGCGCGGCTGGGGCTGGTGGCACTGCTGAGAGATGGTGGCGACAGCAAGGGGCCTTCAAAGACATCAGCAGCTCCCATACCCCTCAGTGCAATCCCTACTGCTTGGAGGATGCTGCCAGGATGTGAGCATGCAGCCTCCATAATTCCTGGACTACTCTTGTGTCTCCAAATGGCACTCCTTAAACAATAGGTTTCTGCCTCACTCTCTGCGGACAGTTACTCCTCGCGTTGTGCAATGCTCCTGGTGCAGTGGGAGCTCCGGGTGATGGGTAGGACCGGGACAGCCCAGGAGGAAGCTCATCCCCCTGGCATGGGGCATTTGCTCATCCACCAAATTGAATGTGCAGCATTCGAACACCAAAAGAGTCCCAGCCCCTCTCAGTGCTTCCCCATTCCATGGGGGAGGCAGAGAGGTCTGCCAGCTGCCAGAAATTCGGGGGTCAGTGTATTGAGCTGGTAAGGGGGGGACAAAAGATCAGAAGAAGGATGAATCACTGCTCTGCTCTTGCCCTGCTGAATGATCAGACTCTCAGTGCTTGGCTGCTGCAGCTGCTGATGCTGGGCTGAGTGCTGCAAAGACTGCCTCAAAGGGCCAGGGAGAACAACTGCCATTGGATTTCCTTGCCCAGCTCCGTCCTGGGTTAACACAGTGGCCACATAGAGCAGATGAAAACGGGAGATTCCCCGGAGCATGGGATACTACAGAGCATGGGGAGTGCAGATGATTTTTTCTCTTGATTGAAAATAAAGTGTTTAACTCCAGACAGGAAACCTGGTGGTCTGGTAGAGGGAAACCACATCTATGGTCAAGGGATTTAAAGAAAAGGTTTGTATGAATGTTAGCTGGGAATGATTTGTGCACCGCTGAAGTTTTCTAGGGAAAAAGGAGAGTTCAGATCAGGGGAAGGAAAAGGAAAGAAGAAAACAAATGATTCAGTGGGTTGTTGGAAGCCGGAGGATGCTGCTGCAGTGTTCAGCTGAATGGGAGCTTGTGCTGGTTGGTGTGTTGGGTTTGACTATCTCTTGCTGAATTCATGGCCCTGTCTGGGCACTTCAGGCTGATTCCTTCTTTTCAGAACCCTCCTTCATTCTTCTGTCCCATACTACCATGTCATGCTGTGCTTGGTTTGTGGCAACGCAGGCAATTAGAAAGGAGCAGACACAATGCTCCTAGTTTGGGTATCGAGCAATTGCTCTCCTTAGGGTATCTTTGCAAACCCAACCATGACTGAAGGATGACCACCTAGAAATGATCACTGGTGTGAATTAAGGGGGCGCAGAGCCATGTAGAGCTGCTATTTTTGCATCTGGATTCAGCACTTGCTGCCCTGGGTGTTGGTCTTTAACATCTCTGGATGGGAAAACTATGCTACACCTTGTGGTGGGAGCATGAGGTGTGCACAGCAGAGCTGTGGCACCTTGAGGATATGCACTGAAGATGGGTGGAGATGGATGGATGGAGATGGTAGCAGGCCTGGCAGAGCTATGGGAACTACAGGGCAGAGATGTCCACCCCGTTGTGACGGGTTATACCCTTATCAGTGGTAGCTGTTGCCTGGAGCTGGGTGAGAGCTGGTGGCAGATTTCTGGCAGCAAGTTGGACAGACACTTGTCAGGACTGACCCTGGCACTGGTGACCTTGTAGGCTGGCAGAGGGACTAGAGATGCCCAGAGATGTTATGATGTGAGGAGCCTATGATGTGCCCTCCTGGTGAAGGTGAAGGCTGCAGCTCGGGTACTGGACACAAACCTGAGTGATCTGCTAGAGGGAGCAGGGCCCCAGGGCGGAGGGCAATCACAGCTTGAAGGTGGTAGCGTTCCAGGGCAGTCTGGAAGGGCAATGCTTGTGGAAACGCTGAGGAGGACAGGAAGGTTTTGCAGAGCCTGTACAAGGATGTGCTGTGCTGTGCTTCATGGGAGAGGTAGTCAGGTCCTGCCGATTTAGGGACAGAAGGGAGATATTTGCAATTCATCATAATCAATCACTGCTCGTCCCTGTTTCATAATGGCCCAGCAATGCTGAAATGCTGCTCCAGATCCTCACGGTGGTCTCAGGGCAGGCAGATGGCTCATGGGGAGGGTGGGGGCTGGATCAGCTCTGCTTTCTGTGCTGTCTCGCAGATGGCAGCAGCCTAGTGTGGTCCCGGGAGCCGGTACCGCCAGGGCCAGGCTCTCCTGCTGCCGCACCAGCCCGACCAGTTCAAGGTGGGCTGCACTTTGGTCAAGCCATGCAAGGTCCAGATCAGGCATGACCTATGCCATAGGCCTCTACCAAGCACAGTATTTTTTTTACCTTTTTTTTTAGTCCCAGCACAGAGTGTGCAGAGTGAGACAATTAGCACTAAATTCATTTGCCTTGACAGCATCATATGGAATGAACTGTGAGGGCATCTTGGGCTTGGGTTTAGTTTTTCCTTGTTGGGGAGTGGGATTGTAGTAATTTTATTAAAGGGAACAAGTGCCTCCAGCCACCGTCTGGACTCGTTGCTCTGTTGCCATTCCCTCCTTTCTACCTCCTTGCTTCCCTTCTGCCTCAGCTGCCTCCTGCGTGGCTTCACGTGGAAGAGAAGAGCAGCGAGTGAAGCTGTCGAGTCTTCCCCAGACCTACATTTTCATGGTAAAGCCAGACAGATACTCACTGCTGGGAGCTGAGCTGAAGCCAGTGTCATCCCTGGAAACACCTCCCAGGCCTAGCGAAGTTTCAGCCCATCACCAGCATCCTGGTCTGGATCCCTGTGGGGAGGCAAGGGCTGCCCTATCTGCACGAGGACACCACTTCAGCCCACGGTGTGGGGCTCTGGAGGGTGCTGTGCTCTGAGCTCTTGCCGGGCCATCTGGCATCTCACTGCCAGGGAGAGGAGGTGTCTCCTCATCCCAGCTGCCACATTTGAGTTCTTGTGCTGCTGACCCTCAGCACCATGGGGAGCAGCTGGAGAGGCTGCCATGACCTAGGAAACACCAGGGCCTGTTTTTACTGACATGGGGAGCACGTTGCTTCCCTGCCTGGGGAACAGCAAATGTGTACTACACCAATAGGAATTGGAGATCCCTTGGGTCTCGATGTGCATTGGCTTGGTGGGGTGTTATCTGTTGGCTTCAAGGAGATACGGGGATCCTTGCAATGGCCCTGGGGAGCTGAGGTCCCCCTTGCCACAGAACTACGGAGGTAGGAAGGACCTGGGCAAGGGGTAGAGATGACTATGCTCCAGAGTAGGAGCTTTTGGAGTAGCTACCCCATTTTTGCCAGGTAAGTCTGTATGAGTATAAAGTGAAACATCTACAGCTGTAAGGGTCCATTTCAGACCTGTATCTGTGCTGTAGCTCTGCTGGGTGTCTATACCATGAAAAATTGTGAATGTTTCTTCATGCCCCAGAAGAACCAGTGTCATCAAGGCACTGGTGTGCTTAGAGGTTTGGGTTCAGTTTCCACCTCTGCCACTGGTGTGCAAGGGAACCTTCAGGTAGTGCCCTGTGGCATGTAAGGCTTCCTTGGGTGGCTGTCTAGCCCTAAAGCCAAGCTCAGCTCACAGCAAAGGTGTTTCATTCCCAAGGACATAGAGTTGCAGTGCTCCAACCTTCTCCATGATCTATAGCAGACAGCATGCTGTCTGTATGGGGGAGCTGCGACAAGCAAAGAGACGGTTCCTGACAGGGTGTCAATCCATCGTGTGGTGACAAGCAGGCTCCTGAGACCTAGGCTGATTTCCCTGGTCCTCATAACTAGCCTGGTGTGCTGGCAGCAAGCATGGATCCTTCAGGACATTTGGTCCTGCAGGATGGTTTGGAGAGAAGATTTTCCAAGCTGTTACAGGTGGCTTTTTGGTGCATGTTATGATGGAAGAATGTTCATATGATGAAGTTTGGGTGCTTGGCCTACTTGATGCTTGCCAACATTGAGCTACTGCCTGTGACTGAGAAATGAGGATCGTGTTTTGTGCCTTGAAATGATCCTGAGACTTATTATCAGGGCCTGTGCCCCAGCCCTCTGGGAGGTTCTGTGTCAGTAAATATTTTTGGAAGGTGATCCAAACTGAGACAGTCAGGGTTTTGTGTGCAGATTTACTTCTCCAGACTCTGCCTGGTGAGAGGAAAACAATTGCCCTCTCCACCTATGCTGAGACGGCGAAACCGGGAGCCCTCCTGTAACAGGTCACAGTGTCTCCTTCCCTAGCGCTGTCAGCTGAACTGTCTCCTGCTCTCCATCATCAGGACAACACAGGTGCAAGAAAGGGGAAGAAATCCTACCCATGGTGCTGACATACTTGTAGGAAAACCAGTTGAAATTGCCAAGAAAGCAGGTGCTGTCGCTGTGATCAGACTGGTAACCAGGCATAAAACTACAGCTGTTGCAGCAAAACAGTGGCAGTGGTGTGTTGTGGTGTTGCAGATTTCTCAACCAAGAAGATTTGCTGCAGTTTGTGAGGAGGACGCAGGAAATAAATACTCTCTCGAGCTGTGAAAATAACCTGCGCTTTCATGGTGTACGGTGCTGAGGGTGTCTGTCTGTTCTGGCACAGCCTGGATAAAGTGCCCGCTCTCCAGAGGCAGTTGCTTCCCTGTTTGGAGGCAGCATGGCTTCACTACCATGACCTGCTCCCATACGCTCCATCACTCTGTGTGATCCGTAGCACTTTTGTTCCTGTTTCTCTGCTTGAAAAAAGGGGGATCCCCATGAGGAATGTGTGGCCATCCTGGAAAGCTGTGTCTGCCAGGGGCTATTGATGTGACCAGTGCAGTTTGTAGAACTAGGGGAGAAAATATGCTCTAGGTCATCAAGAGTCCCTGGGACCACAGGTGGTCTCCCCAGTCAGTTTCAAGCCAGTGTGCCTTTACAGAGAGGTCTTGTCCCATCCTTTTCTTTTGGCGCACAGGGAAATGTGTGGCTGCATATGTGATGGTATAGGAGAAAAGCCATCTAGGCTCTGTCCCCACACAGCTCTCTGGAGGATGCGTATTTGGGATGAGGAGCTCTGAGGTTTTGTCAGGACAGGGCTGATCCCTGTCTTGGGTACTTCCTTATGTTGTGCAAGGTTTACTGAAACTTCAGGAAGCATCACATGAACCCAGCAGAAAGGTATCTGTTGCAGCACTTCCTTTCCTTATTACATGTCCTTTTACATTCCTCTGTCATTGGGGAATTTGTCACCACTCCTGTCTGGTGGTTGAGGTGTGTCAGGGAACTGGGAGAGAAGCACTGGCCATTTTGTGTAGGCAATAAAGTCCTTGGTGCTGCATGTTCCCGGTCTGTGGATTACCAAGGTAAATCTGATCTGAAGGAGAGCACAGTGAACCTTCCTCAAGTCTCGGAATTGGCCCAATGAGGTCTTAGACTCCAAGTTGTCTTACTCGAGTATTTATTAAGTTGATTGGTCCAGTCTCTTTTCCAGAGGTCCTGCCAGTGCAGTCACAGCTGGTAAAAGAGCGGCCTTCTCTGTCTCCCTTGGGCTGAGGTACTCAGAGTGAAGTAAAAAATGTCCCATTGGGCTCCTATTGGGATGGAAGCTTGGTATTTCCATCACCAGAGAGTCAGGGTAAAACAAGACTTTCTGACTGGCCTGAGACATCTATATGAGTGGGAAGAGGAAGTGGGTTTAAATCTTTTCTTGATTAAGAATGAGGTATCAAGAAATAGGTGCCTTAGGGAATTGGGTACCTCTTTGGCTAAGCTCGGCTGAGCCAGGAGATATCCAGGCTGTCATATGGGGTTTAGGCACTTCCATCCCACCCAAACTGCCTATTCTCTGCTTGGGCCATAGGGCAGAGGGGTTCTCTGTGTGCCTGGTATCGAGGCTGATTGAAAGCGAGACGGGATAGGGACAGCTAAGGCAGGGCAGGAGTTAACAGTGACACTTGTGGCAGGTCTCTGTGGTGCAGATTGCAACCACCCTCCCAGCTCTGCCACGTGCTGTTGACAGAGGTGAAGCCTTCTTGACTGCTACAGAACATCAGGTAGACTTGAGGAAGGAACAGGGGTTGTGGCGATAGGCAGGGGAAGCCCATGCTTTGGGCTCCTTGTATAAAGAAATAAGCCCTGCAAAACCGCAGGCAAATGACATTCCTAGGAAGAAGATCAGGTGCAGTGGCAATGGGTGAATGCAGAACTGGTGGAAACCATCATTGTCCCTGTACTAGAAATCTGCCCAGCACCGGGGCTTGGAGATTTGTAGGTCTTTGCTGTAATAGACACATACCTTTCAGCAAGGGAGGCTAGTAACAGGATTTCATTTGGAGAAGTTTTATGCTGGTCTAAGCTCATCTGCGCTGTGTGCCAGGGGAATGGGATACATAAGGGTAATTTCCTGGTCACAGCATTCAAGGTAAAACCCTCCTAGGATACTTACTTCTATGGTCCATGTTCTTCAAAATAGTATCTTTTCTTCTTCTCTGTGTAATGGATAACATGGAAAACCCTTCTTCAGAGAAATAAATTCTGCTTGTCACTGCGGCTTTCACTTAGCAGTGTTGAATTTCCTTCCATGCTGCTGTTGCCTTTCTCTTTCCCCCTCCTCTCCTCTCTTCTCCTCCCTCCCACACACACGTTCTTCCCTATCTTACATCCTCAGCTTTTAGAGCGATAATTGCAGCTGAGCCAAGAAAACCCTAACATGTTTTTAAAGATGGCTTCAATTCCTTTTCTTCTGCACTGTTCTCCCCGGCTCTACCCTGTTTGAAAACTCAAAGGAGCTTTGATGACATCTTTTTTTTCCATTTAGACCTATTTTTGAAGGTAATTCCCTTGAAATTTAATTTCTAGATGAGAGGTGGAAACACAAAGTTGTCCAGTGCTACTAAATGTGCAGGACACCCTGGCCAGGCGTTCTTGCTCATATGGTTATGACTTTCCTGTAGCTGGAGGCCTGCAGACTGCTGGAGCCTTGGTGCATGTAGGGCTGCCAGCCCGTGTGCTGGTGTTGGTATCACAAGGTGCCCTTGCCCTTGGCCAAGAAGGCAACTGGAGCCAGCATTCCCATTCAGTGTCTCCCTCCTGTCAAATTCCTTGGAGATTTTCCCCTAAGAGCGGAGTGCCCCATATCTGCCTGCAGCCTAGTGTCTATGTGCAGAGTGCGGCTCTAGAGCTGTCCGCATGCACAGTCCCTGGCTCCTCCATCCCTGGATACCATTTTGACATTCCCTTCAGAGCGAGGACTGTGGAAGGGAAGTGTCTCCTCTGCACAGCTTCATGGGACAGAGGTCTCTCCACTGCCAGGATGTGGAATCACTCTCCATGATGTGGAAGGACAGATATTTGAGCTTTTTTTTGCAACCATGGCACTGAGTCCTCTGGGTTTTATCACCTTTGCTGCTCTAGGTCAAGTCCAAAAAATACACTCACCACTTTCTGTCTCTTTGCCCCTTTCCACAGGGCTCATTCAGTGTCCCATGAGGCCCTGGCTTTCCTTTACCAAAGGCCATAAATATGTCAGATAGGAGACTAAAAGCACTGCACACACTCGTCCTCCTGCCAGGACCCTGACAGGCCTTCCCAAAGGAGTCTTAGCCCACTGCTACCCAAGGACTAAGGAGCAAATTCGCCTGGGAGATGCCTGAAGCCTGACAGTACCTCTCCTGGGGAGGCACTGCCATACCTGCCAAGGCCAAGACATCCTGCCCCAAACCCTCTGTCCACATCCCCCTCTTATATGTGATCCATCTGGTCTTGGCTTGCTACTATCAGATGCTCGTTGTAGCCCATCCCCAGGCGCTCCTGGGATGAGCTCAGTTTTTCTTCTAAGTCAGTCTCCCAGGGGAATGCAAAGCTTGGGGTCCTGTTTGAAGATGGGGAGTGGCAGGGAACAGCGTGCCTGGGAATTGCACCCGGAGAGGTCATTTGGCTTAGCTCGGTCAGGGTTCACTTGTGGGCAAAAGTGGAGCAGGGCCTGAAGTCTAAAGCGCAACTCGTTACCATCTTCAAACGGGAAATGGGACTGTGACTCACAACCCCTTTGCAAAGAGAGCTGGTTAGGCTTGGTGTTGTTGGGGGACCTGCTGATCCCCTGCTGCTCAGAGACAGCATCGCCTGCTCTCTGATGGGTAGATGAGTGATGCAGAAACAACAGGGCAAGGAATGGGGCAGCAGAGATGGCTGCTAGGAAAACAGTTGGGTGGTTTTGCCTTTCCTGCTCGCAGGTTGCAGAGAGGCTTCCTGTGTGGTAACACATTCCACTTGCAGCAGAGCCTGGGAGCATAGCGCTGCTTGTGCTCTGCACACCATGCTCTGAGCCAGGTGGATCTGGTGGTAGGGAGAAACTCAGTAGCCTGCCTGGAGGCACCTGCTCTACGGGCCTGGCTAAAGACATGGCTCAAACCTGGGGCCACAGGGAGCAGCGCGTGCCCCAGCCCTGCTGTCCTCTGCCAGGAGCTTGTGGACTGTTTATGCAGGTAAAAGCTTCTTTGGCCTGGGCGCAAGGCCGGGAGGATGCATGGGCAGGGGTCTGCGTCCTGCCCCGCACTGCAGCGTAATTCAGGCAGGTGCTGTCTAGTCCGGCTCTATGGGTGTCCTGTAGAGAAGAACAACTCTGCCCCAGGCCTTGCTGCTCCTGCATTCAGGAGTGTGACTTGGTGGAGGCTGTGGAATGGCTGGTAAGGAAGGGAGCGGAATAGGGAGCCATGGAAGCGCACAGGCCGTGACGGGCAGATGGCTGTGTTTGTTGAGAGCCCCTTCCACCTGCTGCTGACTCTTCCGTGTGCCTCAGCTCGTGCAGCGTCGGCTTCCTGGGCCTGCCAGCGGTCACAGTGCTTCTGCTGCTGCTCCGGCTTTGCCTCCCTGCAGCTGAGATCAGTCAGAGTGCTTTGAGAAGACTTCAGAGCCACATCAGTGTCGCTGTTCTGGTAATGGAGCCAACTCAGTGTTGGGGGAGGTACTCAAAAGAAAGAAAGTCCTTGGGAAGAACATGGGAAACAGAGAAGCCACCATTAACTACAGAAGCAAAATGCTGGATGACCTTTTTTTTTTTAACTCCATCCAGCAATCTTGTCCTACTGGCAGGAGTAGGGGATGCTGCATGAGAAGATATTGCAATGAGTAATTCAGCAGCGCTTGGGCTGTATGTCAGAAGCTGCACGCTGCATGGGCATGTGTTTATGGCAGGAAAATGAAGCAGCTCTGCCACTATGCATTCCCCAAGGTGGTTCCACCTGGCTGCTTCCCTGCTCAGCAGAAGAGAGCAGGCAAACAGCTCCAGACGGGAACTGAATCTCATGCTATGGATGCAGGGATAGTTCCCTCCCCCTCCTCCTGCAATCAGATGCTTGCAGAGCAAAGCTTGAGACAAGCGGAGCATCACTTGCACTCCACCAGACGTGGGTGTCTATAAAAAGCTTCTCTGAGGTTGCGATTGGGTGGGCTGGTTGTGCCACGTGAGCTCTCGTAAGGCCTGTGTTGCTGAGCAAGTGGTATTCCATTTATTTTTGGCACTAATAGTCTTTAGTTAATACATAAATTCAGCTTAAATTCTGGATGGAAAATAAATCCCAAGTGGAGGCTCTGCTAATAAGACGACAGACGCTTTGGGGAGCCCGGGAGGCCTGTCAGCAGAGCAGTCGTGGTGCTTGAGATCTGAGAGCAGGAACATGCTCAGGCACAAGGTCCTTAAAAAGTTATCATGAATTGTTGGACTAAATTACAGAGGAATTAGCCAGATGGCTGAGGTGAGCTCGAACTTTAACTGCCAGAGCTGAACTCATTACAAGCAAATGCCCCGGTGATAACCACATTCCCACACTGCCACTGTGGGAAAAGGAAGGACTGGAGCATCAGTTTAGCTCTGATTGCTGCTAAACGCCTTCCCCCTAATAGTCTGACAAATTGAAGGTCCATCGGAGGTCTAGGGTAGCTGGGGAATACTGCTCACTGGCAATCATCCTGGCGTGTATTCGGCCAGAACCCGGTCTTGGTTCATCTTGGGAACCTTCAGCCCGATTCTGAGCCAACTTGAGGGTTGCATTGGAGTGACTGCTACTGGTTCCTTCCAGGCGAGTTACTGAAAATAGAAGGTTTTCTGGTGACAGAGCTACAAACCTGCTGGTGAGACAATGCTCAGGCCCTGCTTGCTGTCTCCTGCCAGGCTACTTTTGGGGTTTTAATGAATTTTGACTCTTTCTGGCATTAAAGAAGATTGGAGGTTAACCAGGACCTTAGAGGAACATCAGTTCAGTCCCATCTCTCTCCTGCTAGTCTGCATCACCTTGTGCACGGGTTAGTCCCACTGTGCTCAGCACATTAGCCATTTGCCACGCAGCAGGAAGGATTTTAAACTAATTTAGGCCTCAGAATGTCCATTCAGTGTAAGTTCAGCTCTCCCAGTCCAAGTCGGGACCAGTGCTGCAGCACCTTATGAAGAGGTGAAAGTCTGAGGAGATTTCTTTCCCTGGGTTCCTTGCCATGGGTTTCTCCCAGACACTCCTTCTCTCCTCTGCGGTTTCCACCAAAAAGAAAGGCAGAGAAGGGCTCAGTTGTTTTGCTTTTCTGCGATATGGTGTGCAGTTGCTTCATTTTCCCGTGTTTTCAGTGGCAGGGAGGAAACACTTGTAGGTGTGTTTTTTGCACAGGGAAGCCCCTGCTAGCCTTCACTCTGTGAGATATTGGCTTGCATTACTAATGTGCTTCCTTAATTCACAGTGCAAGGTGGTGAGGTCCCAGCAACGGTCTGTAGGCAAAATATACCAACCTGGAGGCTTTGTGTGGGAGATTTGGGTTAATTATTCCTCCCCTCTCTAATCCCCCACGTCTCATTTCTCATCTGGGACATGCTTCAGGGACATGGCATGCTATGGTAGAGTCTGCCACAGAAGATGATACTGTGGGGCCCTGGGAAGCTCTTTTCTTGGAGCAGGGGGCTTGGGGAAGTGTGTACAGATGTGTCTGTGCCACAGCATTCCTTGGAGCCAGAAGTGATCATTGATAGATGTTGGGGAGCAAAAAAAAAGGGGAAAAAAAAGAAAAAAGAAATCTCAGAATCTCCATGTTCAGTGGCCAGCTAACAGCCTCTGGGGACAGGGTGTTACTAAGCACAGGGCTGCCCGGGCTGGGACTTGCAGTCAGGTCTGTATCTGGAGCAGGAACGCCAGCACAAAGGCACAAACATTTGTGCACAGTAGTGAGTCCTGCTTGTCCGAGCCCCATAGGTCTGGCAGGCTATAAAAGGCAGCCTCACCTCCCACGGCCACGCTGGTCCCTTCAGGGTGCATCTCAGCATATTATTCCCCGCCCCGCCACTGTCCTGTATGGCACTTCTCTAATTACAATGCCACCAAACACTGACCCTATGTACCCCCAGCCTTATGAATGCTGCTTGTGCTTGCCCGGGTATCTGATACCTCTCACTGCCTAGTAAATGTGGAGCACTCCTGAAATGAGAGGTGTCTTCCTGAAAATATCCCCAATCACCCCCTTTGGTGCAGCTGAGTGCTTCAGGTTCCCATAGAACCCAGGTAAGTGTAATGCTCTACTCACCTGAGCCTAAGGGTCCCCACATAGTCCCCACAGGGCTCATCCTGGCCTCACCCCAACCTTTCTTGCACCAGTGAGCAAGAAAGTGAGCTAGTCTGGCATCCTGCTGCTTATTTTCTTCTGCCTTCTAGATGTTTTTGCAGTCAAGAGAGCTTGGGTTGTGTCTGTGAGTCTTGCAGTGCCTCTTAAGACTTCCACTCTTGGATCAAGGCTCTTCACTAATGTACAATCGTGTATTTAAGGATGATGTTTGATGTTGTCCCCCCTTCAATGGAGAAGGTTGATCTGCTGTTGGCCAGCTGGAAGTAGAGATGGACTAGACTGCATCAGCAGCCTGGTCTGGAGATGGGAAAACAGGAAATGGCAGGATTTGAATGCCTTGAGCACAGGGGGCTGGAGTGGTCTCTGTCTGTCTCCTGCTGTGTTCTCTGTTGTGTTCCCTGTTGTGTTCCTCATGCAAGTCCCGGCCTCCTGCAAGACAGAGGTGGGGGACCAGGAACAGAGAGGTAGCAGCATGTAGGTCTGGAGGACATCAAGGAGTCTTGGTCAACTTCCAAAGCAGGGCAGCCTGGAGCCTGGAATGAAGTGGGAAATAAGCCAGAGAAGGGGAAAAGAGATCATGCTGTCAGGAGACAGCAGGGGAGTCTGAAAGTCCCTACTCGAGCAGGGGGTTAAACTAGATGATCTCTAGGGGTTGCTTCCAACCCCAACCATTCTGCGGTTCTGTGATAAGGCAGGCTCTAAGGCAGCCCTGTGCCTGCCTTGTGAAGGGCTTGTGAAGGGCATGTTGAAGAAGTCCCCAGCAGAGCAAGGGTAGGAGAATGAGGGAAACTCCTGCCCACAGACAGTGCTCGCCATGGCTTCGCCTTCACTCTGCCCCAGGCCCTGCTCCACAGGACTGCACTAATCCCTGCTGGGCAAAGCAGGGAGGGAACTGTGCTTCGATGGAGACAAGGAATAATTTAGAAGGAATTAGAACGGATTTATGATGGTGGAGGAAATCGCAGTGAGCATGGCTGGCCTGGCCTGGCTCAGAGACCTTGGGCCACGTGCAGCGGATCGCTGCCTGCGCAGGCACTCACAAAATTGTTACCAGGGTGATGGGGCTTCTTGCCCCTTCTTTCCCCTTAAAGCCCAGGTTCCTAGAGTCACAACTGCATGCAAGTCTCCACTTTGTAAAAATTTTGCAGTGACAGAGACAAGCCTGGGAACAAAAGCCACCAAGCTCTGCCCACCAGGAGACCATTATTTAATTTGTATCTATGCTTGAAATCCAGCCCCAAGCTTGGGGGTGTCAGGCTCTTTAGCAACAAGGAAAACCCAAAGAATTATCCTGTTTGCAGGTCTGGCCCAAAGTTTCTCCCAGGTAGGGCCCGTTTCCTGTTGTTATGTCCTAGTGTCATTGGGGACTGGTGTCCAGGATTTATTGTCCCAAGGCTCTTGTGATTTCCAGCCAGCCAGGTCCTTGCAGGGCTGGCCAAGTGCTCTGAGATAGTGTGCAAGATGAACATGTTCTTACCTACCACACTGGGAAACCTCCAGGGTGTTGTAACTATCATCTTTTCCTCTTGACCTTGTCCTTCTGGACAGAGGGCCGAGGTTGACGGATGGACACACTGCCAGTCCTGACCACTCTGGCCTTTGAAGTCTCCTGGAAATCATTCTGCTGGCCTGGGGAGGCCCGTGGCTCTTGCTGCCTGTTGTTCCTCTGCAGGGACGAGTTGTCAGAGCAACTTCATTTCACAGCTCTGAGGATTCCCGGACATGGTGGTATCTGGTAAAACGCAACGCAGGCTTCCCTGATGGAGATGGTGCCCCAGCAGGTAGGCAGGAGGGTGACAGCTTTGCTTTGTAGCAGCCATCTGCCCTCACTCTGCTGCAAAGAGCCCTCTTCAACCTTCCAGGGGAAACATCGTGCCTGTCAGCACGATGTTTCTGAGCTGAGGTGGAGTCTGGCACAAGTCACCCGCTCAGAAATCACAGGGCTTGTTGGTCTTGGCAAGCAGGGATTTGGGATGCTGCTGGACTGCACTGGAGGGTTTTAGACCCAGCTGCATAATGATCAGGCAGAAACAGGGAAGCGGATGCCCCGTGTCCCAGCTGCCGAGCAGTGTACACTGGCAGAGTTTCCTATGCCATCGGGTAGAAAAATGTCCCTCTGCTGACATTCCCAGTGGCATCTGCAGGGAAGACCCAGGAAAGGCCCTTGTCAGAGCTTTGTCTGAATGTAATCCTGGGGATGATTTTGTTTTGCTTTCTACTGCTTTCTGGGAGGAAATCACAAGACAGGAGGGAGGAGGATGGAGGCAGTACTTCTGAGGATTAGGCTGATAGAGGGGTGTAGGAGAGGTGGAGACATAGTGGGGAAGAGGCACATCGACCTCAAAATTGTTGTGGTCAGGGACCAGGCTGCAGGCCAGTTTTCAGGTGGTCGTTGTGTGTGAGAAATTCCCGCTCCTGTGTGGACATACATGTGCTAGACACTACCTGCCTATACTCCCACTGCTGTGTGTCACTGCAAAGCCATTGCAGGCCTGTGCAGCTGCAGAGACCTAGACCTGGCTGTGCTCTGCCTATGGCACTCTGAGGAAGTCCCTTTAGGTGCTGTCAGGAACCAGGTCTGGAGGACAGAGAGCAGTCCTGGTAGGGGAGCCTCAATGAGGGATCCTGTCTGGCCTGAGACTAAGACTGGCCCAGGGTTCAGATAGCCCTACCCTGGCTACAGGTGAGCCCAGGTCATCCCACAGGTCCTGCATTTGTTTCATGCTTATCTCCTGACTGATGAAGACTGTGAGATCCTGGGGATGCAGAGATGCACGAGGAACCATTTATCTCTCTGGATGATTATTTTGCAGAAGGGTTTGCCGTGCTGGTTGAGTCCTGGAGTGGCTTGCCCTAGGATCAGCCAAGCAAGAGCCTCCTTGGGAGGAAAGGCAGGAGTTTTTTCACTCCTGATGTGCTCCTGGGCATCTTTTGCCCAGCCTAGTGAAGACAGGCCATTGCTTTCCTGTGTAGGCCCCACCAAAGTCTTCTGTTCAGCACAGGCAGCCCCTGATTAGGATAAATTCAAGCGTGACAAAGCAGTTTGTCAGTAGTCTCATCAGATGCTGAGGCCTTGTTCTGCTGAGTAAGGATTTCAGGCTGCAACGTGCATTCAGATACCCCCTTGGCTGACAGCTCCAACCTGCTGTTGGAGGAGAGGGAGAGCGATGGACTGACGATCCGCATGTTATGGGATCTACTTCATTTTTTAAGGCTTTGTTTGACAAAGATTACACAAACCCAGGCAGGAATTTGGACTGCTGAAATAGATAGACAATCAGGCCTGTTGTGTGTTCATAGGGTATATGGTTTACTGTAACACAGAGTGAATGTGGAAAACCTGGCTGTCCTGTCCTGCTGGGTACTGGGTTCTCCTACTCTGCTTCCCCTCTACATCCCTTAGGCTACATTGGCATGAGTTCTTTTTTTCTCTGTTACAGAAATGGGCAATGTCCGTGCTATTAAACATAGCCTCTAAGGCAGGGTAATTACTTAAAAGAAAGGATTCTTGGTCATGCTAACTCTTGAGCCATGACCAGGAATTGTTTGGTCCAGGGATTGTTTCATCCATATTAAACGATGTCAGGGAGTCTGCCATAGTGTGAAAGTACAGACACTTGCATTGCCCTTGTGGGGTTTAATTTACTCATATCACTGTATCTTAGTGTCTGGTTTTTAAGAGATAACGGCTGATAACAGCAGCAAAATTCCTGTAGTGCTCAGCAATGCAGATATCAAACCTTAGGTATTGGATAAACATTTCTTTAGTGGTTACTTTTTGTTGTCCCATGGTCCATGTAACTCAGCAAAAAATCCCCAAACCCAAAGGTTTATGGAAGGCCAGGGCAACCCATCTGGGCCAGCTGTCTCAGAAGTGTTCATCAAACTGTGTCCTTCTTCTGATCCCCTTGTAGCAGAGGGGTGGTGGGAAGGACCTGTCCAAATTGAAACAGAAACCTTTTTTCCAAGGTGCTCCAGAGAGACTGAAAAGAATGAAACTAACAGCAGGTCCCAGCAGAAGACTTACTGGGAGAAGTGTGGGAAGATTGCTGAATCATAGAATCATAGAATGTCTAAGGTTGGAAGGGACCTCTAGAGGTCATCTAGTCCAAGCCCCCTGCACACTCAGGGCCACCTAGAGCAAAATCTCCAGTCTTGTCTGTTCTCTGTTCTCAGTCAGGGACCTCATGCAGAGGCCATGCACGGTGCACGGAAAAGTTTTCACATGCCCCATGACAGATTTTGTACCATGGCTCCTTCCCGGAGCTCTGAAGAATGGAGAGCATCCCTGGGAGGTGACTGAGCCCTGCCAATGGGCTTTGCACAAAGACGGTTCCGTGGCTGAGACAGATGAGGAGCTTAAAGCAGATTTCAGTAGTGCTAGGAACTACCCCAAGGCAGGATCTGGCTCTCCATCACACTTAACATGGTCTTCGGAGCTTACAACTGGAACGTGTTGTCCTAGAAAACTGTGCATCAGTCCCAAAGTCTCTGAGGCCCTTGCTCCCGTGTAGGGATATCCAGTCACAGGCAACTGGGGCAGGAGAGACCTGATGGAAGCTCAGAGTCACTACCAGCTCAGCTGGGGAGGAAACAAGGTGCTTGCAAGATGTTGCAGTTGTTGATTTGAATCTGGCACAACTTTTCCCCAGGAACCTGCAAAACTGAAAAGAGGAAACAAAGGTGGGCAGGAGGAAGGTTGGTATCTCAAACTGGGCCATTTTTTTTTTTTATTTTCAGTGCCTAAAAATTTCTCAGGTCTAATTAAGGACCCATTAAGTGATTAGTGTCACCTGTGACTTAATTAAGGTTAATAGGCAGCACCTGTTGTTAATGGCAGGGCACGATGCTCTTCTGCAATGATCCCCATCAGCTCTAACCTGCTACAGGTGCAGCTTGCACTTGGCACAGTGCTGTGCAGAGATCTGCCTAACACGAGATATTTACTTGTAACAGAGCTATCTTTTTATGCTGAAAGGGGCATTCTGATTAAAATCATATATCTGTGAATGATAATATATTCTCTTGCATTTGTTTCTAATAGTTGAACTGAATAGCTTGAATAGCTGAGTGAAGTCAGGGGACTTTTAGAAATTAAATGTCCTTGGTTTTATTCCCTTCCATGTTACTGTCTATCTCACCAGACTGAAGGAAAAGGAGAAGCCATCAGTTTTGGTGCTGACTCCTGCATCCCTGTTGGAGATGCCTTGTTTGTACAAAGCTGCTTGGCTGGGCATGCTGGTGCAGAATCTCCTGACTTTTTGCAGCCTGGATGGTGTGTTTGTGTACAGTACTGCTCATTCCTAATCTGACTCTACTTTGATGGAACAGGTGCTATGAAATCCTGTTTCTTTCTACTTTATTGCAGGAAATGGTTGGACACATCTCTCTACTTTCTCTGGCCATATCTGTGTGTGGCCATAAATATATATGTTTTCATACTCACAAGCAATGTCTGCATAGAAAATTGCAGACACTTTCCACTATAAAACTTTCATGCTCTTTGACTGCTCTCAAAAAAAATCCTGGTGAGACTGTTTTACTGTTGGGGCAGGGACGTAGAGGAAGGGTAACTATTTCTGTGCAGGATTTTTAAGGATGTTGGGTTGGGGACATAGCAGAATTACACTTGGCTGTGAAACTTTCAGCTCATTATTTGGTATAAGTGTTTTACAAAGTGGTCTTTGCTTGTCTGATCTCCAAGCTACAAAGACATGTCATGGAGGGATGCTGATGAGCTGCTTGATAAAATCCAGGACTCAAATTAGTCTTAACAACAGTATGGCTTGGCCTCAGGCCTGGAGGCTTGGCATAGTTATTTCTATCACATTTTGCAGACCACTTCTACAGTCCTATTTATGCCAACTTTCAACCAATACACAAAGGCTTCTTATGTTATAAGCTGCTGAAGGATGAGGAACACTGTTAAAGGTTACCTTAATGCTCTTACATGAATGCTAGTCCTAGGAATTGCAGAGGACTTGGGGGGATTCCGAGTGCCCTGCTGGCAGAAGCCAAGTTTCGGGCATGTGATGAGCTGTGCTTCAGGATAGGGACATGCAGTGAAGAAGGGCTGGAGGGGACATGGAAAGGTAACACATCTTACAAGGGACTGCCCCAAACCTCCTTGAGAACAGTCCTGTGAGGGATGTTGGTATTTCCAGATGTCATTCTAGTGAGATCTCCCTGCAGTGCTCTCTAAACTCATATTCAAGGAGGTGAACATCTGTGGGTTTACTAATATGGATAGTCCTTACAGGCCACAGAAAATTTGTGTGGAAAGGGTTCTGGACAGATCTAGTCAAACAGAATCACAGAATAGTTGGGGTTAAAAGACACCTTGGGAGACCATCTGGTCCAACCCCCCTGCATGGGGCAGGGCAGCAACAGCAGGTTGCCAGAACATGTGTAGTACTGTTGCAGGAGAACAAAGCCTACAACATCCTATCTGCCATGCTAGGGTGAAGAGGTTTAGGGAATATATATGGCTGAGGGTCCCACATACTTATTTTTTGCCCTTCAGCAGCAGCTTTAGCACCGAAGCTGGAATAAGGATGCTGAATCTCCATTCAAGAAGTACTGCTTAGTTGAGTGCAATGAAGCAGCTGCACTGCTTAGCTCTAGCACCCTGACAGGATGGTAAATGCAGAGCCCTGAAGGACCTGCCGCAGCTGGGGACACCATCCTTCACCTGCTCTTCCTGTAGGGCAACTGCCAGCTCTTTCACAATGGTCTGGGAGGAAGGGAATCAAAAAATTGCTACAATCTGGAGTCATTTGTATTGAATCTATGTGTACTGAATCTCAGATGCCCAGTCTTGCCCTGTGGATTGGGCTTTGCCCACCTCTGCCTTGCATGCTGGCATCTCTGCCCTGTGTGTCCCTTGCCCAGAGCCTCTTCTCCCAGTGCAGCTGGGAATTGCCTGAGTAGAAAGTGACTGGATGGAGCAGCTGTCCATGCCCTTTGCCTGTCTAGAGCTGCCAGACACAGAGCAGATGGCTTCATCTGCACCCAGACAAGGCTCTGTCTACAGGGCAGACTTGGGAAGCAAAAAAGATGCGTGAACAGCTCCTTATTCTCCCTTTACTTATCTGCTTTCCCATTACTGCATGGTGGCCAGTTAAGAGTTACTTGACCCTTCCAAGGAATAAAGACAGGGGTTAACATATGGTGTGGTTGGACACATGGAGCCCCTGGATTCTAGTGCAGGTGTGTGGGGACCAAATGCCGGCAGAGAGAGGAGAAGGACGCAGCTGTTGTGTGTAATGGGGATTCTCTTTGCAGAAGTTTCTGGTCACACACTGACCGGAGGGTTTGCCAGCTCCCAGGGGAGGAAGCAATCTGTGTCATCTCACAGCGGGCTTCCTTAAATCTCGGCCTGATTAAGCAGTGGCAATATGGGCTGCCTGAGATGAAAGAGCAAGCTTCCTTCCCTGAAAAGGGCTGATTGTTAGTCAAGTGCAGAAATAGCCCATTTCAATGTTTGCATTTTTCTGCAGTCAGAGGCTGGTAGCAGATGAAATCACTAGATTATGACTCCAGTTGAGCAGAAATCTGGAAATGAATAGCGTCCATCAGCTACTGACATTCCTTTGGGTACAAACCGTGTCCATTTGCTGTACACATGGGAGAAGTGAGTCGGAATTCACTGGGTCTCAAGATGTTCAAGGGATTTGGGGAATATCCACTTAGCTTGTGACTTCTTGTCTGTCCTTGAGAATGGAGTATTTGTGCTTTCCACAATAATGATATGGGCTAAAATACCCATGAACTGCATAGAGAGATGCTTGCACTGCAGCACAGCTATAGAAAGAGGAGGTGGGATTGCAGGCCCTTGGAGTAGTTTCTCTTGGATTTATGTGCAGGATTTTAGACTCATTTGTAAACAAGGCTGGTGGTTTTCCATCAGCACATTTGCCCAGAGCTGTACCAGTGATAAGTCTGGAAGGAGAGTTTGATACTCAAACATCTCATGAACAGTTTCTGTAAGTAGTTACGTCAGAGTTATTTATTCACTGTCTAGAGATAAATGGACTTTGGATGCAGTGCAGTCATCTTAGCTTGTGGATCTTGTTTGTCTTAGTTTCTTATGCTTTTTAAGGATCTAATTACTTATAGAGAATGACTGATGGTCAGCAAAATGCAGGTCAAGCAGAACTGTGATTGCCTTCATGTTTCTTGTCTTTAATTCCCAGAAAACAGTAATCTAGGGCCTGATTTGATTGCAGGACCTCAATATGCAATAGGCAAGAACAAAATTTTGTGTGTTTTAAGTTGTCTGAGACCATGTGATCGTACTGATGTACAGGTAAACATCGATGCTGCTCTGACTGCTGGAGCAGAGTCATGGAGACAGAATAAAGGTCAGAATTTATCTGGTTT
Source organism: Crypturellus tataupa (assembly GCA_034781795.1). Classification (NCBI taxonomy): domain Eukaryota; kingdom Metazoa; phylum Chordata; class Aves; order Tinamiformes; family Tinamidae; genus Crypturellus; species Crypturellus tataupa. The sequence continues at coordinate 437,530 of JAWLRI010000221.1, read as the reverse complement.
TGCTGGTGATCACTATGTGGAAGGCATAACTCAGAGCTGCCTGCTGTGGTCCCATGGACAGTTGGGGGTAACCAGCATGCTGGCTCGGAGGACATCAGCCTCAGGATTTATGGCTACTGCCAGTCTGCAGGTGGCCTGTTCTTTGTTGGCAGATTCCCAAGTCCACAGAGCGAAGGTTGGGATTGCTTTGCACACTGTGTGCTTCCAGCATGCTGGTTAGAAGTAAGTTTCATCTATATATACACGTTATGTATATATTTACATATATCATAGATACTTATATATTTTTATATGCATGTCTGAAAAAAAATTCAAGGAGACCCTGTCACGCTTTGCAGATAAGATACATAGGGATTGCTCACTCCTTGCAATCAGAGCCAGCTATAACCTCTTGCTCAGCACTGTTAAAAGTCCCATGGCAACTACAGTCTCCAGCTTGGAAAGTGCCCTGAGCAGCAGTTTGCCAGTACCTGAGAAGGCACCACTGGTGATGGGATCACCTTGTTTGCTATGGTCCCTTCTAAGTCTCCTGCCACTTCTGAGGAAGGGTAGTAGTGTTGGCATGTGGTTATTGTGACACAGTACAACTGCTATTGTGGACCTGGAGGCTTGAGCTGGCTCTAATGATGGCATCAGAGCTTTAGCAAATACTACCAAAGACATCGGAGTCTATGAGCTATCCCTGGCTTTCATGCCATATAATGCAGGTGGCTTAGGTCAACAGTGCTCAGGACTGACCACTTCCACACTGCATAGTCTGGCTCAGGTTTCCTCTGGTGCCTGCTGGCTGTAAGACACCATTGGTAATGGCTGGGGGTTTAGCAGCACAAATTTCTGTGATCTTGAAGACATGTGACAGCCAGGATGTGACCTGTGTCTCATGTGCAGTGATGTGTCACCTAGGACAGGCTGAACTGATGCCCTCCAAACTAGAATCTACCTGGAAAAAAGCTGTGCTACAGTGTGGACTAGGACCTAGAGCAGGGTCTCGAACACAGAATCACAGAAGGGTCGAGGTTGGAAAGGACCTCCAGAGAGTCCAATACCTCTGCTCAAGCAGGATTGTGTGGGGCACATTGTAGAGGATTGTGTCCAGGTGGGTTTCAAGAATCTCCAGAGAAGAAGACTCCACAGCCTCTCTGGGCAACTTGCTCCAGTGCTCACCCTCACAGTAAAGAAGTTTTTCCTTGCATTCAGATGGAACTCCCTGTGTTTCAGTCATTGCCTGTTGCCTCTTGTCCTATCTGCTGGCCATCATTGAAAGTAGTCTGGCCCCCATCCTTTTAATACTCTTTCCTCAAATATTTGTACACACTGATAAGATCCCTCCTTCGTCTTCTCTTCTCCAGGCTAAACAGGCCCAACCCTCTCAGCCTCTCCTCATCAGAGAGGTGCTCCAGGCCCCTAATAGTCTTTGTAGCCTCAAAGAAAACCAGGGAATGGAGCTGTGTGGACTTGCAGGCATACCCAGAAGGAGCTCACTGAGAGCGTGGCAGCAACTTGTACCTCTCACTTCCCTTCTCAGTATTGCCCTGGATTGCTTGGGATTGGGCTATGGAAAGCTCTGTTCTGAGACCCAAATCTTATTTGGGTGTGGAATCTAGGAAAACCAAGGCCCTCCTGAAAGACAAGCAACTGTCCAGCAGGGAGAAAACTCCCTATCCTCTTAGGGTTGGGTTAGGGTTATCTGATTCATTCCCAGGACCCTTGAAGCCTCTCTGGAACCAGACGGCAGATATTAACACCTTTCTTGAAGTTCACATAACGACATATCCCACTGAAGGATGATTTCCTATGCAGATGCCAGCTGTCACATAGAAGCATGGTGTGGCTCAGCCCTCAGGGCTTCTTGCTGAAGAAAGCAGGAGATGCCTGGATGTGCAGTACTGCAGGCCAGCAGAAGTCCTCCTGGTCTGCAGGCAGTGAAAAGTCTCATTGGCCTCATCTCGTAACATTCTCGTTCTTAGGATCGGACCATGCACCAGCAGGTCCACCAGCAGGAGGTCGATTGCTGTGATCTGTTTTTTGAGCTGTTGAACCTCTGATGGGTCTGATTCTCCCTGGACTCTCCTAGGATCTGATAATTCTCCCAACACCTTTCACCAATCATCTCCTTCCCTTCCCTAATAACAGGACCCACCGTGTTCATGCACCTCAATTTTTTCATCTCTCCCTCTTATGTACTGACCTTCCCTACCTGCCCTAAGCCCAGCTCCCCTTATTGCCAGCCCAGGTCTCTCTGCAGCATGTCATCGCGAGCGTGTCCTGACAGCTTGGCAAAAATTGCAGAACGAAAATGTTTTCTACCATATTTTTCAGTTTTGCCACCAAAATTTGACAGAGCCAAGAGCCCGAAGCTGCTTCGGCCATCCTGTCCATGCTCAGTGACCTGAAGGGATCTAGTCAAATCTCTCTCTTAACAGTTCCCCAGCTACGCTTTCTCTCATATAAGCACTCACAAACTCAAAATCAGATCCTAAGCGACTAGAGAAGTTCAGCTTTGAGACTGATGTGTCCTCCCATCTCTCTCATTTCTTTCAGACCATGCTGCTCCAGAAGGAAAGGGCAGCTCTGAAGGACATTAGTCCTGGGGAAGTACAGTAGACCACCTCAGCCTGCTTGATCTTTCCAACTCCATGCTCTGCTGCTTTTGCTATAGGCAGAGGGCTGGCAGGTGGGACATGTGAGAGCAGAGGAGGTGGGTCCATGGCAAGAGGACAACTCTTAGTTCCAGTGTTCAGGCACCAGATGGCATTTCCTTGGGAACCCGAAGGATTTCTGCTCTAGGTGAGAACGGGCTGTCCTAGGGATGAGGGCTTTGGGAGAATGAAACCCTGTGGGGATGGCATTTTGCCTTTGTAGGCAAACCTACATTTCATTTGTACATTTCATTTCTTTTCAAACCTACATGTTCATTTGGTGTCCTGGGGCTGTGCTGGGTATTTACTGGAGAGATGTGCCCATTCCATTAGTTTGCCTAGACCCTTACTTTACCAATAGCCTTCTTAATTACACACAGGATTTTTTCTTAGCTCCTTCCTTCTTGTTGCCTTGAACTCTGTAGCCACCTCTCTGTGGCATTTCCTCTCTCCCCATTTCTAGACTAATCTCGTGTATCTCCGCAGGGCTGTTTGGGATCTGCGCTAGCTGAGATCATCATCAGAATGAGTCTCAGATTGAGTGCTTTGATTTTCTAATCTTCCCCCTTGCCTTGATCGGGAGGTGGATCATGAGGATAATAGAGCATCTTGCAGCTTCTTTAATTTTTGCCAGGATTTTAGTTCCCTGGAAAAGAACTCCCTGGAGAGATGCTCAGTTTAATCACGATTAAGGTCAGCAAAAATCTGGTCACTGATCTTCTGTGCAAAGAGGGGCTGTATTTGCTCATTAGTTGGGGTATCTACCAGGAATTTGCAGTTATTTGGGGCCTACTTGGTCTGTTTTCACCTGCATTTTGACCTGCAGGGCAAAATACTGATATTTATGAGAGTGCCTTTATCTGGGGAAGGCTCCATCTGTTCCACAAAGTGTCATGGTTTTCTCTTTAATATCCTAGGGCTTGTTTTTAGGCTGAGGACATGTGAGGAAGAAAGAGTCTGAAGAGGCAGATGGAATGGAAGAAAAGTCAAAGAGGCTGTAGACAAGTGGACATGCTACTTAAAAGATTGACTGTTGCGTGCTGTGTAGAAAAACTGAATGAAAGATTGCACTTACGTGCACCAGAACTTCATACCTCCCTTCCCTGCATATGTTAAATGGCATTTGTTACTCTTTGGAGCCCTCCTTTGTGTAAACTTCCACACAGCTCTGTACTACATCCTTGTGGCCCCATCTGCTGTTCCCACCTCCCCAAACCTCTGGTATGTCTTTGAGGGAGAAAGTGTGTAAAATAAAACTTGTCCAGTCACCCAAACTGTTTGCTGTGCTGGTCTTTTCTTTGGCTGATGTGTCCGCGGTGCGTTCCAATATATCCATGATTGTGTGTTTCAGGGTTAATATACAGAGGTGAGGGTAAAGCTGCAGTGACCATGCAAATAAAATTACCTGACCATTAGTGTGTGCCCTAGAAGAGGCAGTATGTGTTTGGGTAGCTTTCTTGAACCATTACCTTGTGACAGCAGCTCTATTTCATCTCAGAGGCAGAGCTATGGATATCCAGCCATGTGCAGTATGGAAACCCTGTGACTTGACAGGACTGCACCCAATATGATTAGTTAACTGCACCCAGAGTAAGTTCCTCTGTCCTTCCCACGATGATGCCGTTATACAACGCCTGGGACCCAGGATGAGCCAGCGCAAGAGGGCTGCAGGGCAACCTGCAGGACTGGGGCAGCGCTGGGGCAGGGGGCGAAGGGACAGACTGCTCTGACCAGGAAGGTCTGCTGTACTCCCCAGCACCCAGGGATGGTGCCCCTAAGCGTTTCCTGTCCCCCACTAGGTGGCACTGGGAGCCCGTCTATGGCATCTCTGTCCCCCCAGACATGCAGCCTGTCCTGTCCTGGCACCCACTCTCTGCCAGGGCAGCACTTGTGGTTCTACTGGAGCAGGAGCACAACACAGAGGGGCCTGGACACTGCAAGGTGGCCCAGTGCCCCTGGGGGTCAATACATTGCCTTGAGTTGGTGTGTCACACACACAGCCTCTGCTCCTAGGAGGGCACACACGCGTTATGCTGGGAGTCCATGCCTTGCAAGCCGATGTTGCTGCTGGCAGTCACTGCACTGTGTGTGTCCCGCTGGTTGCTGGTGCACTGCACATGTCCTGCTGGGAACCACTGCAGCACCGGAGCCCCACCGGGAGATGGTTATCACACATGCCACTGCTGGTGTCGCACTGGTTGCGGGTTCATCACACACGTTCCCCTAGCAGGTACTGTATTGCTGGGAGTCACTGCACTGCATGTGTCCCCCTGGGAGCCAGCGCGTTACATATGTCCTGCTGGGGCAATGCGTACTGACCCTTCCTCACTGCGAGTGAATACATTGCCTGTCTCCTGCTGGGAACCAGTGCTTCAGGGATGCTGTGTTAGGACTCAGAGTGTTGTCCTCCTGCCCTGCCTCGCTAGAAGTCTGCATGTCACACATCAGTCATAGAATCACAGAATCCTTACGGTTGGAAGGGACCTCTAGAGCTCATCTAGTCCAACTCCCCTGCACACGCAGGGTCACCTAGAATACGTGGCACAGAGCTGCATCCAAGCAGATCTTGAAGATCTCCAGAGAAGGAGACTCCACAACCTCTCTGGGCAGCCTGTTCCAATGCTTTGTCACCCTCACTATCAAGAAATTTTTCCTTAAGTTCCTGTGGAACTTTTGGTGCTTAAGTTTGTGGCTGTTTCCTCTTGTCCTATCACTGGTCACCACTGAAAAGAGACTGGCCCTATCCTCTTTCTTTCCTTAAAATATTTATACACATTGATCAGGTCCATTGATCTCAGCCTTCTCTTCTCCAGCCTGAACCGGCCCCGCTCCCTCAGCCTCTCCTCATAGGGTAGATGTTCCAGGCCCCTGATCATCCTTGTGGCCCTGCACTGGACTCTCTCCAGCAGCTCCACATCCCTCTTGTACTGTGGGGCCCAGAACTGGACACACTACTCCAGATGTGGCCTCACCAGGGCTGAGCAGAAGGGCAGGATCACCTCCCTCGACCTGCTGGAGATGCTTCTCTTAATGCATCCCAGGATGCCACTGGCCTTCTTGGCCACGAGGGCACCCTACTGCCTCATGGTCAACTTGTTGCCCACCATGACACCCAGGTCCTTCTCGGCAACGCTGCTCTCCAACAGGTCAGTCCCCAGCCTGTACTGGTGTCTGGGCTTATTCTTCCCCAGGTGAAGGTCCTTGCACTTACCCTTTCCTAAAGTTTCATAAAGTTTCATAAATTTCATAAAGTTTCTCATCATTCAGTTGCCCAGTCCATCCTCTCCTATTAGGTCCTAGACAAGGAACAAAGACACCTGGCCACACACCTGGCTGAAGCACTCCTATCTGTGGTGGGCATAGAGATGCCATGCCACTGAGGTTCTTTTAAATCATTATTTTTAGTTATTTATTTTTTAAAGTGATGTTAAATAGGCACGTCCAGTGTCCCAGTCCTGCTCTGCTGCTCTTCCCAGGTGCGGTAGCAGGTGACAAGATTTCTCTCTGTCCCTGTCTCAGTGCCAGTATTCCTGGCTGTCTCTCACCCACTGTCCCAACTGCTTTCTTGGCTCAGTTTTGCCTGCTGGTCCAGTGGTCTTGGAGCATCCCTGGCTGGGAGTGATCCCTGCTTGCAGGCTTGTTGCCTCCTCTGCTGCTCCAAACGCCCTGCCCATAGAGGCTGCAGTGGTGGATATCCATCCGTGTAGCAAGGCTCGTTGTTGCTTTGGAGGGCTGAGAGGTGAAGCCAGAGCCTATGCACTGCTGTAAGAAAGAGCGGCAATTGCTTTTTATATTTTTTTTTACATTTCTTTTCTATTTTTTTCTTTTACATTTACATTTTACATTTATATTATATTATATAGATGTGATTGTGGCTCAAACATACACACTCTCCCCCTTCAGAACAATTTCTCTCAAGCTCCCTGCAAACTCAAGGAGAGCTGACAGGGCTTTGGGATCATTTTCAGGTTTTCTATAACTGCAGGAAGAGAGAAAATTTTTTTTTGTCCTGGTGGTGATTGTGGTTGGACTGAAGTTGGGTGCAATATGTGACAGCACACACGCGCAGGAGGGGACCCTTGGTGTGCTCTGTGGTCCTAGCAAGCTTCTCAGATAAAGTACAAGAATGTGTATGTGCCACATGGACACACAAAGGGACTCAGATGCTAGTCCTGGAGCACTGAGGCATCTGGGATTAGACATTTGCCTTTAGCTGATAAAGGACTCGGGACCTTCAGCCCCTGCCATGCCTCCCGTGTTCCTCCACATTGCCAGCAAGCTGCTCTGCCACCATAATTCTGTGCCTGAACCTCTTCTGCAAGAGTCCACGTGTTGTTAGTGGAAATGGAGGGCAACAGGTCTCTGTTTTCCATGCTGAGGAGAGTTAGTCAGGTGCTTCAGGTCTGTATTTGCAGGACAAGAGCTGGAACTGGCCAAAGGGGTGGTGAGATGTGTTGGCTTGTGTGCCAGCAAGCCCTGCAGAGAGCTGCCAAACTTCGTTTCTTCACACACGGCTGGGTGCCTGATCCAGAGTTGCTCAGCACCTCTGATGGTTATTTTCTTGTAATAGGAGAAACAGCTAAACCATGAAACTAGGAACATTCTAGAAGGTAATGACATCCTTCAGGAACTCCATGAAACAAACAGGAAAGACCTATGCAGGGCTGCTGTGCTGCCTGCATGGCTAAGTGCAGGCACGAGGTGGTCTCAAGAAATCAGTTTTTGTGACACTCCTGCTCATCTGGCACCTTGGCTCTCCATCTGCATTACTGGATGGTCTAAAATATGCAGTGTGAAGTAGAAAGGCCATGGTTACCTTAATATCATTCTGTCATGATTTGTTTTCTTCTCCCAGCTTGCTTTTGTCTATGAAGCTTTAATATCCATTTTTGTACCTAGTTCATGGTGAATTGATCTGAGTTTAACAACTTTCTGCTATCCCTGGAATGAACATGGGAGCCAGACTGCTTGTCTGAGCAATGCCATGGCAGTTCTCTGGTATGTAGCTCCTCTTAATTTCCCTGCTTGCTTTTATTTGATCAGCTAGTGCCAGCTGTGGAATGGACACGTGATGTCCCTGCTCAGGTGATCACAGTGCTCTTACCTTGAGGTAAGCTCAGACTGGGTTTGAACTGTCAGCTCAGACTGGGTTTGAACTGAGGACTGGTGAAGCTCTGTAAATCCTGTTAGGAGCCCCTTGAGGCTGATGAGACCTGTGCGTGCAGAGCAGCAGTCTCAGAGAGAGCCCTAAGGTAGGTTCAGGTGTGGGTATGGGAGGAAGGTTAGAGCCAGCAGAGCAAGAGTTTCACTGCGTCCTGTGTAAAAATGTTGCCTGCTGAGCCTAAACATGATGGTTACAGTGGTGTCTTGAGTGGGGACCAGGTTGCTTAAATGTGCTCAGGTCTGCACTAGAGGGAGCAGCACGTGATTTTTCCCTAATCTTATAATAATGACATAACGCATATACAGCCATACAACTGGTGGGGCCATTTGGCAGGAGGGATGTGGGGAGGATTCTGCTGTCTCTTCAGCTTGGTAAACACAGGTGTTTCTCAAACTGCAAGGGAATCTCCTGTCCAGCTCAACCAGGATGGACTGGAGGGGAGAGGGAAATGCTGAGTGCCTAAAAAATGGTGAGTTGGCTGAGTGGGAATCCTTTCCTAGACTGTGTTTTTGACTCTTGGACGAACACGTGCCCTTGCCCCATGCAGACAGTGTATGCTCAGGAGAGAAAAGGAGATGGTTGGAATGGTAGAGGTGATGCATTTAGTTGGTTTTGCTGCTACTGTAAATTAACCAGACTTGCTCTGTCTGTGAGGTGCCTGAGTTGTGCTGAGATCTCCTCTGAGACCTCAATATGAACTAGATTCTGTTACTGTTGTCTGTCACTTGCATCGCTGCGCTGAGCAGTCCTAAGATGCATCTCTGTGCTGTGCTGCAGCGGACACATTCAGAGGTGCCCCTCCAGGCCTAAAATCTAAGTAACAGATGAGAAGCAAGGGAACAGACACAATGCAAAGAAACAAAGAGACCGTAATGGTATCCTGCCTTGTATTGAATTGGATAATTCCCCTATGACTAGTTGGTGGGCAGTAGATTACTCAGTGGGAGGAAAGGGGTCTGGAGCTAGTTCTGTGAACTTCGTTCTCATTTGTAAAATGATGCTGTGAACATCTGGCTCACACATGGAGCGTGACACTTGGCTCGTGGAGGCATATAAATGTTTTCAGATCATTGAATGGCTGTTGCTGAAATGTGAAGGATCATCACTAATGAAGGCTGCAATAACACTGACGGAGCATTTGTGTTCGCTGCAATTTGTAACTATGTTCTAACACTTGTTAACGAACACTATTGTGGATTGCAGCATGACCAAGGAACACTTGAGGATAAACATGACCAAGTGCTTGTTCCTGCTTTTTGCTATAATTTATTACTGCAGGTGTTGAAACATATCATGTTGTGCAGCAAGGCTTTAAACGGGTGAATAGGGTAAGAGAGAAGAAGACTTAGCTACTGTTAACTTCCTTTGTGGTTATTTCATCTGCTCCACTTACAGGGTGAATGCAGGCACATGCCATGTTCAGCTCATAGAAGACTTCTTTAGATGGGGAACTGAGTAATGATATGGTACCAAAAATGCATCTGATGGGGTGGAGGCTGTTTTTAAACAACATGGTTTGGAGTAACAATACTTAAGCCTCACTAGCGACCTAGGTGAGGACCTGAAGAAGAGGCAGATGAACATGCATGAGGCCTAAGTTGGAGAGATAGAAATGAGGTGGAAGAAAAGCAGTTGCGTCTGAAGCTAGAAAGGAATGGAATGGTGGAGTTATCTGTTGGTTTTGCCTATACTATATCAAAGGAAGAGATGGAACAGGAGTCAGGAGTTTCCAGGGCCTGAAAGTGCTTCTAATAACTTGGATTAGGCAGTTCTCAATGAGATGTGAATTGGTTTGGGGCATTTTCACCACTGCTACCTATTTTCTGGCATAGATGCAAGAACATGTACCATCTCTATCAGCCATGGGCTTTATTAAAAAAGCCATTGTATATAGCTCTGGACTGTACAGGAGTCATCTCTGAAGAGAGACATTCATTAACCCCTACCAAATCCCATTTTCTCACTTAGCTGGTGTGAGGAACTTGTCTGAAAAAGGCTGTTGGTAGAAATTGTTTCTGCTGTCATTGTATTAGAAAGGCAGTTCCCTGATCTGGGGATGGGGGAGCAGAACTGGTCCTAACAGCTCCTCTGTTTTGTTGGCAAGTAGTACTCCTTGAGTAGGAGGGAATCCCTGCATGGATCAGTACACCGTGCGGTGAACTAACAGTGGGAGTAGGGTATGGACTCCAGGGAGTAGAAAACAACCTGCTGATTTCTGCTGAAGTATCACCTCTGAAGCTGGCCCTGGTTCTGTAGCAAGGCCTGGGCTGGTGCCACTGTCCCTGTCTATATCTGTGCATCCCAATGTGGTCACCTGTCAGCAGTCATGGACTCCTTTTCAGGCTGTGATCCATGATATCTTATAGATCCTTCTCTGTCCCTTCTCTCTGTGTAACATTTTTTGGTTTGCTTTTCTGAAATCATTACTCCTGCTCTCCTGATACTCCTCTGAAAGGTCCTCAAACCTTTTGGGTCAGTCACCCTCAGCTGTGTTACTTATTGCTTTCGTTTTTCCTGCACTTCACATTGAGCTACTCCCGAGAGCAAGCTTGCTGGTTGGATTTTCTGTCCCTAACTCAATAAGTTGTCCTTAGTACACTCTAGATTGTCCTGGTCGCCCAAGAGCTGCTGCTTTGGACAACTGGGATATCTGGAGACCTGATTTTTCTCTTCTCCATGGCCCTTGTGACCAGAGTCTATGTCCTTGAAACACTTCCTCAGACACCCCCCCACTTCTGATGGGAGTATACAGTGATAGTTCCAGGACAGGCTGATTGCACCTCCCTCAGTTCAATTTGAGTTCTCCTAGCCTATCTATTCCACCTATTAAATCAGAGTTCTGGTTATATATGAAGCCTTCCTTTTTATTTTAAGTTAGCAACTCCGAGGGCATTTGGCAAACTGATGATAGAGTCCTTTTGCTCCTCCATCCTCCTTTACTAGACTCTATGGTACTCTGCATTGATACTGTTTGCAGTCTGGACCTGTTGTGCTTTTACTATCCTTCAATTCTAGCCATCCTTGCTCACTTAGAGGATTGTTTTCTGGAAAGAAAGCTCTGCTACTCTTTTCTTTTTTTCTTCAGAAGATTGAGAGGAAATCTGATCAATATATATAAATACCTGAGGGGAGAATGTAAAGAAGATGGGGCCAAGCTCTTCTCGGTGGTGACCAGTGACAGGACAAGGAGTAGTGGGTAGAAATTAAAATACAGGAAGCTTCATCTCTATGTGAGGAAGAACTTCTTTCCTGTGAGGGTGACAGAGCCCTGTCCAGAGAGGCTGCGAAGGCTCCTTCTCTGGAGATCTTCAAAACTCGCCTGGATGCGACCGGGCGCCCCATGTTCTCGGTGCCCTGCCTTGAGCATGGGGGTTGGACTAGGTGATCCATAGAGGTCCCTTCCGACCTCAACCATTCTGTGATTTTGTGTGGAAGTTTGCTCCTTCAGTGTTTACCTTGTGCTATGTAGTCTCTAGCTGTCTAACTGGTACTCAGCACAGAACAAAGATGAGTTGCAAGTGTTCTTTACTGTGGTGTTATTAAATCTTACAGGAGAATGGTTAAACTCAGCCAAACTGAGCTCTTTCAGCTGTCCTCACTATACAACCTGCAGAGTCTTTAGGCTTTTTTAAATGCATCTCCCTATAGCTCGAGAGGATGTGGCTTTGGAACTGCATGATGTTTGATGTAGAAATCAACATGCAGTTGACATTTGATGCATGCAGGACATGCAACAGGTCCTGCAAACCTGCAGGACATTTGATGTAGAAATCTAGAGATCATGTAGTACAACTAACTGTTACCTATGCCTGGCTTGGGAGTGATGTGGTCGAACCCTTCAGCCAGGAGGTCCTTCTTAGGTAAACTGTAGGCCATTTTCTTCACTGGTGCTCTGATTTGTTAGTCAATCTAATGGTTATCAGAATGGAATAAAATGGTGGGGTAGATTTATGGGGTTATTAAGGACACCAGTTTTGCTGCTAATGTCAGTGGATCAGAAAGGCTGTATCTGCAATGGGTAGAGCTATTCTTCTTTCAAAGGACTCAGCAAAATGTTCATCTCTAATTTCCTGTCTAGTTTCCTTGTCAAGTGTGACATTGGCTGGGTCAGGACAGAAGGCATGTGGAGTGACATCCAGGCTAGCATCATGGATTCAGTGGTGATTCTAGAAACTGGTCATTATCCTGGGCACTGCTAAGCCTGAAAAAAAGTAATAGGAACCCTTAGACTACCAGGATGTTGCCACATGCAGGTTTTGCATGCCAGCAACTCAGCTTTGAAGTCCAATCTCTATTAGTATAAGAAAGGACACACAGGAACAGGAGCTGACTGTCCCAAGGATGTCTGATTTCCTGCCACTACCTGGTTTTTGCAAAAAGACTTTTCCCCCCTCTAGAGGGTCCTCCAAAGAACTTACCTGCTTGCTGTGAGCTTCCTCTGATTTGGTATCATTAAGTGGCATTCTGCCCTCCAGTACTTGTGGCAAGTTTTGACATATGCCTGTTCTGCTTGCAAGGATGAATCAATACTATGGATTTTTTTTCTTATCACCCTGGAAGGTGTGATAAGAAGGCTTCTTAGCTCTACTTTAGGCTTCAATCCTTCATTTACTTGACTGTTGTGTGGTATCCTGTTCTCTTTGAAGGTGTTTCCCTTTCAATCCATAGCGGATAATCACCTTGCTTTCAATACAGCAAATCTGGTCTTTATCTCACTTTGGTATAAAAAAGAATTCCTGTCCTTTTATTACCTGCCCTTCCTGTAATGGCTTCAGTTGCTTTCGGTGCCATTTTGGCTGCAGGCAGATCATTTACAGGTGTCAACAGACTGTAAAATAGGGCTAGTATTTTGGTGTTTTTGTAAGCAATTAACACTTCTTCAGCTCTTAATGCTGTCAGGGAAAATATGTAAAGCACTATTCTTCTGTGAGCCATAGAAGTCTGCAGAAATAACTACTTAGGGACCAGCTAACAGCTGTAGCTGTAGAGGAGACTATTTCTCATGAGAATAGACCATGGTCTGTCTGTATGGCTCAGTTTTGGATAGCAATAGAAAAGCCCCGTTGTGTTGCAGCTTCCCTGACTTTGCAGTTCAGGTACATGCTCATGCTTCCTGAAATTGAGGGGTTAATAAGATAATATGAATTACCCTGAGGCAGTATGCGTGATAATACAGTTAGCTCTTCTCCTGACATATATAATCATAGACCTGCGATCAGGGCACCTTCTCTTCAGTCAAACACAGTGATTGCTGGTACCAGTCACAGGTTATAAACTAATTTTGGCAGTTAGCCATAAAACTGCTCCTTTCAGTGAGACACAGAGGCGTCTGGTGTCAGCCTGACACAAACCATTTGACTAGGGAAAGGCTTCTCTCCTGGTGGGACTGCAGAAGGACTGATGCCTTTAGTGAAGGTAGAAGTATAGAGAAATGGGCTAATAACCCCGCACTAATAAATATTAAATGCCTGTTATCAGGCCTGGGGTTTGCTTTGGCGCCCCAGCTTCTTAGCCTGCTTTGGTGGTTATCCACAGAAAGCAACAGGTTTATCAGCAAGTTCAAGCATGTTTGGACTGCAGGGTCTCTCTGGAATATGAAATTGTCCTAATCTGCCTTTAATATTCTGCTCTGTGCTCCAGGTGCCATTACACATGATTTCTGTCCTGTGCCTCTGGTTTGGTTTACTAGCTGCTCACAGAAAGCTTTAATCCTCTCTCCATCTCTGTAAACAGTGCAGCATACTTGTTTTCCCTCTCTCAAGGCAAGGGTTTGGCAGCATGCCAGCGCTTGCAGGATCACATGGCAAAAGGGAAAAAAAATCAAAAAACACCCCAAACTTTGCAATTGTTTTTCTGAGGAGCAGTGAGGGATGCGGTTATGTGGGAAGGGCTGTCCGGCTCCCTCCATCCAGAAATAAAGCATGATGGTTGTTAGCTCCTATGCTGTGCAGAGGACTGGTCAGTGCTAGCGGCAGGGACACCAGCTGCTGTGCCCCTGCAGGCTCCGTCTGTCTCCAATGTCCCTTTCTCCAGAAGGGTGGTGCAGCCCTTGAGTGGTCAGAAGAGCCCTCAGGGTGATGGTTGATTGTCATCCTTGGAGGTTTCCAAGCCTGGGCCAGACAAAGTGACAGCTGAACTGATCCAGAGATGGTCATGGCTAAGCCTCCTTCTCGGAGCAGAACCACAGACCTCCAGAGAGCCTGTCCAAACAGCACTTCTAGAGTTCCATATTTCCCATAGAAAACATCTTCTGTTACTGGATATCCATCCTGTTCCCTCTTGTGTGTGCTTTCCCTCAACAGTTCACTCATATTCACAATAAATTCTCCTGTTTGTTTTCCTACTTGACTTTCTATCTGCTTTAGTTGCTTTCTGGAGTTTTTAGCCTTAACCTTTAGCTTTAACATGTTTCTTAATACGTTACTGCAACTTGTGCTGAGGACTCTCAAACGTGCTTTGTGTCCTGTGGGATCTGTGTAATGCACACTGGAGGTACCACTTCAGTGGAAGGGAATAGGAAATTAGAAGAGCAGTGATTTAGGTTTGTCTAGAACAGCTTTATCTACTTAAATGGACTCTTTGGGCTCTTGGATTAACATGTATTTGCTGACAGTCATAGTAATCTTCTCTGGATAAGAAATGCATGATCAATCACTTTAGATTTCTAGTCTTTTAAAAATTCTGTACGTACTCACTTCAGATGGTTTGTTAAGCTGTATGCTCCCAGGGTGCTCAGTTTCTCTCCTTATATCCAAAACAGGGATTAAGAACTGGGTAGTAATTGCTGTTCTGTCTCATTTAAGCAGCTTTAAAAAGGAAAGTAGGGGGAAAAGAAGATCATATACTTGATAAGTTTTTTTTTTTCTCTCCTCTGCTGAGTGGCACAGGAAGCCAAAACAAACCAATCTGGAAGGAGGCAATGTGTCCTATTAAAAAACAAAACACAACCCCACCAAAGCTAAATGGTTGCAAAAGCAGCTTCCTGTCTGAACGCGATTGTGCTTGTCTATCGCAAGGCACCTGGAAAGTGTTTTCTTGTTCCATCTCCTTCTCTCTGTTAGGAAAGATGGTTTTTGTTCCTCTTCCTCTCAGGGTGTGAGATCTCTTGAAGGATTGTAAGAACCATCCCCGTGCTGTTATGCAAGAGCAGGAAGTTGTGTCCATCTTGGCTCAGAGCTGGATTTACCTTGCTGAAAGTATTGTTGGGTCCTGGAACACTTCAGCGTAAGCAAAAGTTTCCAAATAGGGTCAGCAGCCCTTTGGGAATAGGCGAAGCCTGTGAAGAAATGAAACTATGCTCTGCCAGAAGAGTTTGGTTTAGATTATTACAGGTAGTCATTAGAAAGCATTGGGAATGTATAGATTAAGAATTAATCTATACATTATGTTGCATTAATGTTTCTAATGTCCAAGGAATGAGTATAACAGTTTTGTAGGGGTATGTCATGCACATTGAAAATATGTTTCAGACAGGTTGTTGATAGTTGAAATTTTGAACAGATGGCTCACAGATTGCCTGGTAAGAACCCAGCAAAGGGTTATTTTAGAGCTCGTGAAATGGGTGGGAACCTCTTTTCTCCCAAGTTTGACATCTTTAACATTACTCTTTACAGCAATAGGAAAACATCAGTTACAGATAGAGATTCTTGAATATCCATTGAAGTAGATGAGTTGAGGTGTCTACAAGCTGTTGTGCTCTGAGCATTTGGTTTAGTCCCTTCCTTTGAGCTTCCCTACCACAACACATTCTGGGTCTTCACTGGGTATGTGAGGGGAGGCTTTGGGCCTTGGGACTCTTCCTTCATAAGAGGAACTTCACAGGACCCTTAACTTAGTGGATTGAAGGAGAATGTAGTGTCTTGCAGGAGGAGGGATAGATATAGCATTAAACACTTAGCAGTCCTCCAGTAACATTGTTGGTGCTACTGGTATCATGATTGCTAGGATAAATCCAAGCTAAAGCATAGCTCAGTCTTTAGACTACATTCCAACAAGGGCCTCAAGCACATGCTTAGTTGTACTTGATTGTAGTTAGCTTAGGTCCCAGCTCTGCCTTTTATTTCTGGCTTCTTCCAATATTCTACTTTATCAGCTTGCAGGAGAGCATCAGTATTTGCCTGCCATCAACTGTTGCCCTGTCTCCAGGCTGACACCTAGCCACAAGCTCTAAAACTATCTTGAGTCCCTGACTTTATGCTAGGCCTCCTGTCAGCAGTGATGATGCGCCCAGTTATCGTGTTCTCATACTGTCCATCCGGCCTCATTCACTATTTAGGAGCCTCTGAGCTCCTGGTGGCCTCTCCTGAGTCTAGTGTGGGCAGACCGTGTTGTTCCAGTTGCCTCTTTGGTGATGGAAAAGTCGAGTGCTTAAGGGTCAGAATCAGAGGGAAGGCCAACAAAGCTGATATCCTGGTGAAAGTCTACTATAGGCCACCCAACTAGGGTGAGAGACAGACGAGGCATTCTACAAGCAGCTGGCAGAAGTCTCATGATTGGCAGCCCTTGTTCTTTTGGAAGACTTCAACCTACCAGATGTTTGTTGGAAAAACAGTAAGGCAGAAAGGAAACAGTCAAGGAGGTTCATGGAGTATGTGGAAAATAACTTCCTATGAATCACAGATGGTGAACCTACGATGGGAATCTCACCGGACCTGCTCTTTACCAACATAGAAAGACTGGAGGGGTATGTGGTGGTTATAGGCTGTCCTGGGCACAGTGACCAGGATAGACTTTTCAATTCTCAATGAAGTTAGGAGGGGAGTCAGCAAATATATTAGACTTATGGAGGACAGAATTTGGACTATTTAGGACGCTGGTTGGGAGAGTCCCTTGGGAGATAGGCCTGAAGAATAAAAGGGTCCAGGAAGACCGGACTTCACTCAAGAAGGTAATGTTAAAGGTGCAGGAGCACGCCATCTGCGTGTGTCAAAAGACGAGCCAGAGGGGAAGACCACAGACTTGTTTGAACAGCCAGCTATTGCTGAGACTGGGAAAAAGGAGGGATAACCACATTTTGAAGGAGGGGCAGGCAACTTGGAAGGAGTAAAGGGATGTCACTAGGGTGTGTAGGGAGGAAATAGAAAGGCGGAAGCTCAGATGGAACTCAATCTGGCCACTGCCATAAAAGACAACAACAAAAATTTCTACTAATACATTAACAAGAAGAGAAGGGCCAAGGATATTGGGTGTGTTAAAAAAAAAATTGTCACCAAGCATGAAGATAGGGTTGAGGTGGTACTTTGCTTCAGTCTTTAACACCCAGATCAGTTATACACAAGGTACTTGACCCCCTGAGCTGGAAGACACCTATGGGGAGATGAAGAAACCGCCCAAAATTCAGTAGGAAACAGTCAGTGACCTTCTCCTCCACTTGGACACCCACAAGTCTGTGGGGTTGGATGGGATCCACGCGAGGGTTCTGAAGGAGCTCATGGAAATGCTTGCCAAGCCATTCTCTATCATCTATCAGTGGTCTTGGTCAATAGGGGAGGTCCCCATCAATTGCAGACTGGCCAATGTGACACCCATCTACAAGAAGAGGATCTGTGGAATTACAGGCTTGACAGATTGACCTTGGTTGGTATTGGAGAAAGTTATGGAGCAAATCACCTTTAGGGCAATCACACAGCATGTGTGTGACAGCCAGGGGATCAGGTCCAGCCAACATGGGTTCATGAAAGGCAGATCCTACCTGACCTGAGCTCCTTCTACAACTCAGATGGCCCGCCTAGTCGATGAGGGAAAGACTGTGGATTGAGTCTGCTTAGACTACAGTAAAGCCTTTGGTACAGTCTCCCACTGATTCCTCTGGAGAAACTGGCAGCTAATGACTTAGGTGGACTCTTTGTGGGTGGAAAAACTGACTGACTGAGTCCAGAGAGTGGTGGTGAATGGACTCAAATCCAGCTGGTGACTGGTCATGAATGGTGTTCCCCCAGGGTCAGTGTTGGGATCAGTCCTCTTTAATGAGGATCTTGCTGAGGGCATTGAGTGCACCCTCAGCAAATTTGCAGATGATACCAAGCTGGGAGGAAGAGTTGATCTGTGTGAGGATAGGAAGGTTCTGCAGAGGGATCTGGACAGGCTGGAGCAATGGGCTCAGGGCAACTGCATGAGGTTCAACAAGGCCACGTGGCAGGTCCTGCACCTGGGTCACAACCAATCCAGGCTGGGGGCAGGGTGGCTGGAGAGCTGAGGGCAGAAAAAGACCTGGGAGAACTGGTTAAGAGCATCTGAACAGGAGCCAGCAGTGAGCTTGGGTGGCCAAGAAGGCCAAGGGCTGCCTGGCTGGTGTCAGGAACAGCATAACCAGCAGGATCAGGGAAGTGATCGTCCCCTTGTGCTTAGCGCTGGTGAGGCTGCACCTCGAATCCTCTGTTCAGTTTTGGGCCCCTCGCTACAAGAAGGACATGGAGGTGCTGGAGTGTGTGCAAATAAGGGCAACAAAGCTGGTGCAGGGGCTGGAGCACAGACCTTACGAGGAGTGGCTGATGTAGCTGGGTTTATTTGGTCTGAAGAGGAGGCTCGGGAGAGACCTTATTGTTCTCCACAACTACCTGAAAGGAGGATGCAGTGAGGTGGAGGTGGATCTCTTCTCCAGAATAGTTGCTGAGAGGACAAGAGGAAATGTCCCCAAGTTGTGCCAGGAGAAGTTCAGGTTAGATATTAAGAAAAATGTCTATATAGAAAGAGTGGGTGAGGAATTGGAACAAGCTCTTCAAGGAAGTGGTGGTGTCACCATCCCTGGCATTGTTCAAGAGATGTGTAGATGAGGCTCTTAGAGACATGGTTTAACAGGTATGGGGTTGAGGGGCTTATGGTTGGACTTGATGATCTCAAAGGTCTTTTCCAACTGTAATGATTCTATGATTCTTTTAACAGACTTTCCAGATACACTGCAGTAGATTTGTGTGGAAAATGAGTTTTGGTGCATTGGAAGGGATGCAGATAGAATCCCTGTGATATTTCCCCATTTAGGAGAATGCCCTCGTGTAATTTTTTGTCTATCTAACCAAGGCTGAGACCTCATCCTCTCTTCCCATTGGCTGAACTTGATGGGTTGTAGGGACAGAGGAATTGCTCAGTGAGAGGCTTGTCCACTACCATATGAGAATGCTATTGGTAGGACAATGACAAGCAACATTGAAATGTGTGCCTTCATGCCAGTTCAAAGCGCACAAGTAGTTCCAAGAAATCCCAGTGCATTACAGAAAGGGGAATCTGTGCTCTGGAGAGGTGGCTAAACCATTTAAAAAACATTTTTTTTTTCCTGCATTATCTCAGTTTGAGAGACCTTTGCCCACATCAGAAGAAGATATTGTTTCCTATGAAAACAAAGATGTTGGGCAGGCTCCTATACCAAGACAAATTACAGGTTAGCCCTGAAGAGGGAATATCTACTGTTCTGGAGTGTGTTGAAACAAGATGAATTGAGGATTGGTTTACCAGGAAGGGAAGGTACAGGAAAAACGAGTAGCCTTCTATAGCCAAATTCAATGCCAGTGAGAGGGTGACAGGAAAAGGAACATAGACTTATTTTTCCTTTACTTCTCAGGTTATTTGGTCCTGAGACTTTTTCTTAACTGCTTTATGTTTGCTTATGAGCACAAAGGTGATATCATGGTAAAGGAATTGCTAATCCAGGACTGCCACTTTATGTGAATTTATTTAAGTGTATCTGATAATATATTTTTATGTGTTGGTAATTATCAGCTGTACCTAGTTTGCCCTACTTACACTTTCTCCTTGCGTTGTTACTTGTTCATGCAGGACTGTTTTCCTCAGGGGGTGTCATCAAATACATTACAAAAGTAGAAGACACTCAGTGTGGCACATATAATCCTTTCAAAAAATTTTTTTTAACTGGATACAAATAGGATAAAGTGTTTCAGCATCAGAAGTTTCCTAGCAGACGAAATCAAGGAGATTTGAAAAGTCTTTGGTCCTGTTGCCCCAGTGAGAAATCTCACCAGGGGAGTTCACATGAGCAGCACAGGAAAAACTGAATAAACAAATGGAGGAGGAGAAGCAAGGGAATGCTGTTCATTTCTGAAGATGATAACACTGAGCTAAATTCAACAGATTTGACAACTCCCAGCATATTGGTCAGGAGTTATTGAGTGGTTCCTTCCTAGTCTGAGAAAACAGTGGGGTTAGTAATTTCCTGGACTTGCTTTTGCAGTTGTTAGGCCTAAGAAACTGTCCTCTGCACAGAGCTAGCTGGCTAGCAAGCACATGTATACAGGTGCCTGACTCTGAAAAGTGTTACCCCATCTGGTTAGAAATGCATACATCATTCAAGATTCTCACATTGAGCCTGGAACCAGAAAACAGGAGAAGACACTGTGAGTGAAGGGCTGTTTTTCCTCTAGGCCAAGGGAGAATGCCGTTCTCCCCAGCTCCTCTAAGATGGAGGCAATGCTGTTATCTAACTGAAGAATCTCTGGGGGCAGACATGGAGAGATGCTGTAAACAGGTTCCCACTTTGATAGCATATGATGCCAGCCTCCAGTTCCCCAGCTTTTCTGAGGAGAGGATGGGAACCTGTAGAACTCCAGGCTGGGGAAAGGCCAGCTGAGCTCTGGATCAGCACTGAAGAACTGAGTGAAGTTGTGAGCTTCCATGAGGACTAGCAGAGTCATCCATCTCGCTTTGACTGCCAGGGGAAAGGCTTTCACTGACTATGCTAATATCTTTGGAAGCCAGGTGGGCAAGCTGACCAGTGGACAAGCTGCTTGGATGGCACGGGAGGTCTGTCATCCCAGCTGCAAGGCCAACCCAACATCCAAATTGTATTCTTTCTCTCTTCCCCTATCATACTTCTTTCTCTGCAGGCAGGACTATCTCACTGGTCTACGCACATGTTCCAGCTGGCTATGTGGGTCTGCAATAGTTATGGGAGGAATTGAGATACTGAAAAATTGCTCTATAGGGTTGGGCCCAATTCCCTCCTTCTGTAGTTCTGTTGACTTTGGTGTGTTGTGTAGGTGGCAGGCGTGGGAAGAAAGTTACCTAGAAATTAGCCCTAGAAAATGTTCTGTTGATGAGTTCAGGGCCAGTAGAGCCTGATTTGCTTTGGGAAGGTCTGTGACAAACCTTGCAGGTTGTAAAGACTTTATCGGACAGCAGCTTCACACTCAACAGCTGCAGCATCTTTCATCTCTCTACTGTCTCTTTCTCCTCTCCAGGACAATCTCAGGCTTTTGTGCTGTCCTTCTTACTCTTCCTCCATCTGTTCTTTCTTTCTTGTCTTTAAATTGTTATTCTCTCTTTATCATATATTATTTCTTGACATTAGGTGGATACTTTTTGGAGGAAAGGCACCTCTCACAAGGCCCAGGGGCAAGTCTCTGGACCTGTAGTGACAGTGTCCTTTGGAACAATACAGGGACCTTGTGGTGGCTTCATCTCTTATTTTTTTGGAACATCCTGCAGAGATTCGCACTTCACTCCAGCAAGTAGGTGCTTTCAGGACATATGAGAGTTTGTGAGTCTGGTGCTTTCCCTACCAAGTTACTGGAAGGGCAAAGCAGAGATTTGCGCACAGATTGAGCAGTTTAATCCATGCTGTTTCAAAGGGAAAAAAAGGCTGAAATGGGATTTTTGGCTTCTAGAAATACAAAGCTCTTCCTTATGCATAGTGTAGGAACAACGACCAAAGCTGTTGTTTACCAATGTAGAACAGTTATACCAGACAGAGAGTAAGGATTGAACAGAGCTTAAGTGAGGCAGGGAGGAATTTGAAGAGAACTTCAAAAGTGCCCTTAATGTAAGTGAAGCATAGTCTGCTATTGGTTTGTGTGGTCTAATAGTAGCAACCTGACTACTGGAAGGAATGCTTCATGGATCCTTGTCCACATGGGATCCTCCACATTGGTTGTGTCTGCCCAGATTGGACCGCCTTATCTCTAACCTAAGGGAAATGCTGCTTAGACACTGACTAACCTCTGAGGCCAGGCAACCAGGTGTTTCAGTTGTTTGTTTTTGAGACTCCGTGGTTCATGCCCAAATGTCTTTGGCAACAATCCAAAGTAAGGATTTATGTTCCTAGGAAATCCTCTTTGATGACCTCTTTCTCTGGGGAACGTCTCTCTGCCAGTTAATGTCTCTTGATCTTTGCTCACTCATGGGTGCTGTAGTCACACCAATCCTTGCTTTCTAGCTGTAGGATCTGGTACAGAGCCACATTGACTTGACTGGTTTGAACCATCTTTGCAGCTGCTCCCGGCACTGCCACCAGCTCTACTACAAAACAGAAACTGGGAAAGCAAGGTAGGGTAAGGGATCTGCCAGGTTTCTGTCAGGGGATGTTGACCCTTCCTGTGACTCAGCTGAGCGCAAATCCTCTGTGTGTCAGTTAGTGTTTGCTGGGGTCAGGTTGTCCCTGTTGTGAGAAACACAGCCAATGTGGTGTTGGAAGGAGTCCACATGGTCTGCAGAGGTATGACCATCCTGATGCAGGCTGCGGGAAGGCAGCGAGGAAGCACGTGGCTGTACAAGGACTGTTTCTAGGGAAGAGAAGTCTGACCCTTCATTTCCCTTGGCATTTCCCTGGCAAAACAAGACATCTTATCCTGTGAGTTTTCCAGATGAAGGAATAAGCTACTAGTACTAATAAGTAATAACTAATGCAATAACGAGCCTGTGGAAACTCATAGGAATTAGAGGACTTTATTCACTTTTGTCTCTCCCATAATCACTTCCTACCCATAGAGAGTAACTGATACATTTTGGGAGATCTCAGTTACAGAAAGTACAGTGAAAACAAAACACCCTTCCTTGGCTTCCTGCACGAGTTTGGAAGATGAAAGGTGACAGGTGTTTGGCTGGGAGGCTGACTGTCTCCCAAGAAGGAAACCTGCGTGCGTTTCCTGGCTGACTGTCATGGGCTAATGCCATGGTATGTCTCTTGAGGATATATCGTCCTGTGTGCACTGAGTACACTTAGGTTCACCTGCTGAATTCTCTGCCACACCGGCTGTGTGGAGAATATGTCAAGAAGCTGAAATAAATAGCAGGAGCACAGAGTGGTTCTCCAAATCCTCCCCAAGAGGTTCTCCCCCCTCCACAGAGGGGAGAGACCCCTGTGGATGACCTCCAAGAGCTTTGGGAAGGGAATGAATGGAGAGGGAAAAAAATAGGACAGGTGACAGCCAATTTACTTTGGTATCTCTTCCTATGCGGCAAAAGGAAGCTTAATTGGACTACAGTAAGTTCATGTGTAGAAAATGGTATCCCTAAACCTTTTTTTCTGTTTTTGGGACAGTAAGAGGAGTAAGCTGAAGGGGGCAGGCTTGGAGCTTGACTTCACAGGATGCAGTAAGAAGGAGAAAACCTTGTAATGGTGAAGAATCCAAAATTTAGGGAGATCTTCAACTAGTTTCCCTTTTCATAATTCTTCTTTTTTCTTCCCAAATTTCCCTAATTTCAATTTGAAATTCCATATTCGGATGTCCAGGCCTTGGATAATCCCCTTTGCCACCAATGCCTGAGTTGTTTTCGCTAAAGTTTCCTTCTATAACACAGCATTGATCCAGCAGATACACAAAACCACAGATATAAGAGAAGGACCTGATAGGGGATTTTGTCTCTGAAGTGACTGAAAACCTCTCTCCCTGAATCTGCTCTTGGAGATTCCTAATGGAGCTAGAAATTCTTCATATTTTATTCCCAGGGATTGGCAATCTGACATGGGCATTGCATGGAAGACCTCTAATAATATCTGGCAAAACCCACTGAGTCCTGATAATCACAGAATCCCAGAATGGTTAAGGTTGGAACGAACCTCTAGAGATCACCTAGTCCAACTCCCTGCTTCAGCAGGGACACCCAGAGCGTGGGGCACAGAGTGGCATCCAGGCGGGTTTGGAAGAACTCCAGAGAAGGAGTCTCCACAGCCTCTCTGGGCAGCCTGAGCTCTGACACCCCCACAGGAAAGAAGAGCTGAGATCTAAAGCAGAACTGCACTGACTCAGTATGTTGCTAGGGCGTCACATGAACCTTAATGTTAAGGCACCACAAAAAGTAAGGGTAAGAAGTAAGAAGATCTAGATAACCTCACTCCCATGAGCATTACCTTGTTGCCGATGTTGTTGACATGAGCTGTATGACCAGAAGCACAAGGGTGCTGGTACCAGTATCTGTCCTCACTGAACACTAGCATGGCTTTTCAAAGCACCTGTTAAAGAGGAACTAACTCAAATTCTTTTGGGATTGCTTTTATTTGCAATCCTCTTCTAAAAGAGGCCATAAAAAAAACCCACTACACACATGTATTTAACATTGATGACCTGAATACACTCAAAGTTGTAAAGAACATAATATCCAGGCTAAAGTATGTGCTCTTTTCTTGGTATGTCAGAATCCTGTGCCGTCCACCCCTAAAAGTCTAGTGCAAAATTTCCAGAGCTCTACAAGACTGACTTACAGCCTGCAGCAATGCTACTCATTCAGTGTGCACAAAAACATTGATCTAATGTGAGTGAGAAGATGTATGTGTATTGGAAGAGATTGAAAATACAGGCTGAAGCCTTCTGAGGGCTTTGAAGGGATGTTGTTAATTCTGCATCCTGGATGCAGGTAGCTGGGATAAAAATGAGTGAAGAAAATCTGGGAAGAATATGACAAGGAAAGAGAGGTCTCGGTGTGTGAATAATCAATGCATCATGCAATGAACGGCTGTGCCTAATGTCTAGGCACACCTGAATCATGTTCAGCAACATACTTAGAGGTAAGTAAATGTATCCTGGCAACTTGCTCTACTTAGCTGCAGCAGCATCAGGCAGCTCCTGATTTTCACTCCTCATATGTCACCATGACTTTGAAGCAACAGGTTCCTCCAAGACACGAAAGCATCAGCCTGTCACGAGCAAGAGCCCAGGGCTCTGATGAAGCTGGCCGTGGTGATTTTCTTGTCATGTATTTTTCTGACTGCAAGGACTTTTTGTTCCTCTGGTCAACATATAAAATGAAGAGGTTGAACATGTAGCTTTGGAAAATCTTAGACAGACTTCTCCTCTGCTGATTATAGTCTCTGTTCCTTTATTTTTAAGTCCCCAGTGCAAAAGGCTTTTTCTGTCTTCTAGTGTCTCCTAATAGTGCTGCTTGCAGTTACAAGCCATAGTCTTCTCAAGCTGACAGTTTCTGTGATCAGGGTGCAGACAAACGAAGGCAGAGATTTTTAGTCCAATTGCCCTGGCTGGTGGGAGCAAGGAGTCTGACCTCCTCCAGATTTAGCTGCTGAGTGGCTTTCCTCCCCGAGACAGGAGAAGCAATTCCTGCAGCAGCACCAGCTCTGTTCGTGTTGCTTAGGTGGTGTGTATGGAGCAGCCAGGTGCATATGCTCTGCTACTTAGCAGGGCAGGCTGGATGGGACATGCGCTTCTAGGCACAAGCTCCTGCTTGCTTCAAGGCACGGGAATGTTCTGTGTGGAAATGGCCTTTCTTTGATTTCCCAGCCCTGCCGCCTGTCACTGTGCCTGCCAGCTGCTCCGTTGCTCCGAGAAGCCCGCCGGAGGAGGCAGCCCGTGAAGCTTGGCAGTGAGGTAGCGAGTTAGCCGTTGCCATGCCAAGTGCTTTGCTTTTGTCTCCATTGCTTGGGGAGGTAGTGTGATTTGTGCTCTCGGTCACTGACAGGTCTCTGCTGACAGCTCCCTCCTCCTTTTGTAAAAATTAGCAGAGCAGCTAGTTGAGACATGATGAAGTTTTGAAAGAGGGAATTTCATTTCCCATACGGTTTCATGAGAAAGGTCACTGTTCCACCCCCAGTACCACTCTGGGTAAACTAAACACACGCAGCTGTGTGTGCTGCACAGGATGAGACCGCCTGACACAGGCTGGATTATGCACGCTAGGGATGGGGTTGGGCTGGCACCGGCAGCTTGGGAGAATGACCCGGGAATGATGCTGGCTCTGTAGGGGATGGGCCCTGCATAGCATCTCTGGGCAGGAGTTTGGCAGCACATCAGCTTTGTACGGCATTGTATCCCTCTGGAAATTATTTTGGCTGTTTGGGAGTAGATCCATGTGCTGTCCTGGCTATATGCAGTACAGACTTCATGGGTGCAATCTGCTGGTGGTGTCAACACCCCTGATGCTTCTCTCACCTGTACAAATTTGGCGTCAGCATTTCCCCTTGATTCCCACAAAGGCACATTCATTTTGAATGGTTGTAATGAAAGAGGAGAGCTGGACTCTGACTCCAGGTTCTGGCCTCCCCTAGCTCATTCTCTACTTGATTACTTGAGTAGATATCTGTTAATGTAAAACAATAAGTGTCCTTGGCTCCCACCTCAGTGGAGTCCCACTTGCGGGGCCATATGTAGAGCAGCCAGCACATCTCTACGCTACTGTGACTCACAGTAATCAGTTCTTTGCCTTGTCCATAGCTGAACCAACTCCCGGAGATCAATGTGACATCAATAACTTAGAGTGATCCAGTCTGGCCTGGAGCAAACGAGGGCAGCAGGACTGGACTCAACATACCTATGGAAAGACTGTCAGTGGCATCTTCACGATGCCATCCTGCATGAAGCAAAGACACCCACTTATGCCACAAGAAGGCCTCAAGTGAATGTACTTTCTGTCCAGAAGGCCATCACCACCAAGTCCTCAGGGTTATTGCAATGACGTCTGGCATCCAGGAAAGATTTCCTTGCTCCTGTATTTGAGGAAGAGGGCATTTTTGTTGCAAGCCACCTTAGCATCCCTCAATGGATGCAGTGTTCTCTGTTTTCAGACTTATTCATGCCCTGCCCCCCGCCCCCTCTTTTTTTTCCTCCTCATAAGGACACTAAGAACAACTGCATTAATTCCAAAATAACTGCATTGTATCTGCCTGCCAAGGCCCATCATCTAATGCTTTGCTACACACCTGTGGTCTTTGTGATGGTGTCTTTGGGCCCATGCTGCTTTAGCAATTGCTGTGCTGGAAAGCACTTAGTTTCTATTTGCATGAGATAACATCACAGTCTACAAATTTCTTTAAAATGGTGATTCTCACATGCTTGTCTGCTCACTGTTGCTGACTCCTGCTTGCCTCTATCTGCTCAGCTGCCTTAAAAGGCAGCAGGAAATTCTCTGTGGTTTCCTAATGGCACATTTTGCAGGTAAAGAGTGCCCAGAGAGCCATTGACTTTGTGTAAATGAAAGAAAAAGGAACCCGCTCCAGTAAGAAGTAGAAGCAGCACCCTGGGAAGTCCCATTGATTCAAATGGGGCCAGCCAGTGCTCTGTGTGTGCCCACCTGCCCTTTGTATTGCTCATTGTCTCACTGAGAAGTAGAAGCAGAAATGATTATCAAGACTTGGAGATTTCAAACATGGCTCGTGTCCCCTGGCTAGGTGGTGCTGTGATAAGAAATCTGTTGTCCTAGGTGTCTTGACAGCCTGTGGTCAACTGAGTGCAGCTGTCTCATGGCGGCTGATCCCAGCCCAGATTACCCAAGGCAATTTCTGCCTTTTGGTGTGTGCAGCAGCTCAGCTTCCCTTCTGGGTAATTTCACATGGGGAGAGGAAGGAGGAAGAGAAATGTGAGCAAAATATAACTTGATTCCTTTAGCAAGACTAGGGTGAAGAGCTGCAGTGACTGTAAAGGGGCTGTGTGTGAATCAGAGCCTGCCCAGGCTATGTTGATTTCAGGATTAGAACTGATTTTCATGCAAAGAAGGGGATGACTCAGGTATATTTGAATATTGAAAAAAAAATGTTTTTCTTCCTTTCTAAGAACTGGTGTTAAAAAGTGGCAAGACATTAATGCTCTCACCCATCTGTGGGCTGTGCAAGTATGCACACATACATCATTTTTTGTCCTACTAGCTGGAAAGGTATCTCTCCTTTTAGGGATCTAGTATTGCTGTGACTCAAGTGTGTACAGGTCTGAGATCACTACTGCTTTTCTCTGGAAGGAAAAGATTCTGTTAGAAGTGCTGACCCAGAGAAGTGTGACTATTATGTGTCTCCACTGGAGAGCCAGACAGCTTCCAGTGCAGAGCAGTGCTGCTGGGCATTCTCTGCAGCATGTTCTGCACCTGCAAAGGTGCTCTCATGGGAGCCAGGCCTGGAGAAATACAAATGAGGTCAAAATATGGGTATCTGAGTCTACAAGTTCACCTTTCTCACTGAAACATAGTTCTTTTGAGTAAAGCTATTGGAAAGTCATGTGTGTTCTGGTCCATTACAAAGAAATCTCTGTTTAGCAGGCTGTGCTGAAAGTGCCAGTTAGTTCTACTGCATGGGCTGTGTCAGGGGAACGTTAGAGGAGTGATATCCATCAGAAGAAAGCAGGGTGAACTCCTTGTTCTAGTCAGACTCAGGAAGTGGGAGCACATGTGCCCACAGGAACCCGAGTGTCTGGGCCCATTGAAAGTTTCCAGTGAAACAGAAGCAGACTGGGAGGTGACTGGGCAGAGCTGTGGGTATTGTCACTCAAGTGTAATGTTACAAGAATTGTGTGGGCATCTTCAGCACTGGCTGGGCATGTTTAGGCAGATGGGAAAGTTCAATAAAAGACAAATGAAATTCTACAAGAGTGTGTAAATTGCAGCAAGATCCTCATAAAATGAACTCAACAACACCCTGTAGAAATGTTCCTGCATCTTGCAGTTAACAGGGCTGATTTTGCTAGGGTTTAAAACAGTAAAATAAGAAGTCTAACTCAATTTTTATTCTCTGTGGTCTGAAAACTGTTTGTTAACGAGAATGAAGCCAAGTCTACCGATAGGGTTAACTTGGACAGAGCGCCTGCTGGAGGCTCAGCTTGGGCTCTGGAAGGTAGGTGTTAGAGTCCTTGCCTTGCAGATGATTTGGTCATATAAGTGATGGAAAGGGAAACAAAGACTTAGAAAGGGAGAGCTGATTTGCCCAAGGTCATACAATAGGTCCTGGGCAGTATCGGGAGGCAACTCTGCACTCTACCTGGAGTGCGATCTGGGACTGTCCTGTCCCGAGCATGCAGGTGATTAGCATCTAGATAGAATGTGACCATAAACCAAGGTCCTGTGAACTATTTATTTTAAAATTAAGTCCCCTTGAGGAAGGTTGTTCATCAGCTACTTTCTGTAGCTGAATAAGTCTTTTAGTCTGAATAAATCTTTTAGTCCAGAATAAGTCTTTTAGTCTGAATAAGATTGGTGTGTTAAGCATGGCTGGTATGGGAACAGGGTAAGAAGAGAGCCCAAGAGGGGTGTAGACAGTATGAGATAGGAGGAAATTTGGGTGAAAGGTGGAAGAGAAGGAAGGAAAATGTGCTAAGGTAGAGGACTGTGCAGGAGGATGGTGGATTGGGCCGAGCATTGTGTTTCGCATGGTGTCAATGTCATCTTATTGGAGGAGACATCAGGGAACCTCTTAGCACTAGGGACTATCCAGGAACCTAAGCCCAAGCTCTAAGAAGAGCCTAAATATAGAGTGGAGAAGCAAGTCCTGATCATCTGAGGATGGGAGAGGAAATGCTGTCGTGGTTGCCTCACAAATTGTTTGGGAGCTTCAACAACTTGATGGGAGAGATATGGGGCATTTGACAGCTCCAGGAAGTTCTCATTTGGACATGCCTCCATTTGCTTTAATGAAAGGGGATGGCCTTTGTCTTGATTCACAAGTTGCAACCCACGTGTCTCTCTAGACCACCCTCTGCCCCTACAGGTCACTTGGACCTCTTGCTGCAATATTCAGTAATTCGATCATCAGTTACACAGAAAAGTTTTGACCAGATTTGACTGATCAAATCAGGCCACAGTTTTACACGCAGTCATCATAGCCCACAGTGGGCAGGAGTGAGGTTTCTGAAAAGGGTATCATCTCCAAACTATGTCCAGCCTCTCCTTCCTCTGTGTCACTAACACAGCCCCTGCACCTCCCCAGGGTGCATTGGAAAATAAAGCCACATATGACACAGGTCCAGAGAAGCAATTTATAGCAATCCCCAAAAGTACCTGGAAGGTACCTAAATGTACCTCCAAGTCACTGCACAAATAAGAGTGTTTCAAATGAGCATCCAAGCCCATTCAGATTCTAAAGGAACAAGCCTGCTGGACCAACTGGGTCAGTATCACCTGATGGATAGACCATGAGCTTCTCAGTTTAGAGAAAGATTCTATCTATGCCACAGGTGCCTGGATAGCATGTTCTGGTCAGTAAAGAACTGGGGCTGCTGGCATGGATGTGCTGTGCTGCAGCTCCCTGATAGAGCTTGTGTGGCCAGCTCTCCTGTGTGCTAAAGATTTGTCTATTTTGGGCAGACTTCTCTTTGGTGTTTCTTTGTAGGATTCCCAGGAGAAGGTTCTGGGCTAGATGTACTGACAGTACTTTCTTGATTTGAGCTTGAGTTCTTTTATAAAAACTCCCAGATTGATTCTGAGGACTAAGCGACTGAGGACTGGAACTGTATTTAAATTCCCCTGTGTGTTAAACATAGACTCTGTAACCCAAATCGTCACCCCTTCTTTGACTGTGCCCTTGTACACCCTCTACCATGTAGTAGTCATGCACACCTGAGTAGGATGGGAATGCTTAGTGTCACCAGATCTAAAAAGTACTGGGACAGTCAAGCTGGAAGATGTGAAGAGCTTGAAATACCATTGAGGATTTGGGACCAGGAAAACTCTGCCTCCATTCCTCCACTTCAAAGCACAGATCAAGTCCTTCTTTTGTTTACCTTGTCTGTTTATACTGTAAGCACCTTGGGTGCACATAGTACCTGAAATCAGTGTCCCATGGTCAAGCAGTATCCCAGTAATGAATGATGCTGCTCTCTCCAGAAGTTATTGCTTTGTGTCAAAGCTCTTTCCAGTGTATGTATCTCCAAGTCCAGTGATCTACTCTGACTTTAAATCTTCTTAAATCCAAGTTTGTAATTCATCTTTTGATCTAGTAACACAGAGATCCAAGTGAGGTACTTTTCCCATGCAATAGTTAGGCATGTATGTTACTTTAGGATCTAAGCACCTATTTAAGCATGCTGTGAACTGAGATCAAGGCCAGGGAAGAGGGTATTTTCAGATATCTCGCTATCAGGGGATACAACTCTCAAAATCTAACCCTGTGTGGCTGTATTTCATTTTTCTATGACTGCGGTTCCTGTTTTTGTTGCATAGAAATGCAATAGAAAAGAAAACATCAGGCTTCCCATAACTTGTTCACAGTTTGCTATTGTGCCTTCCAGAATATATTGTTAAAATTATCTCTGACAATTAGCTCACTCATTGCCATAATGCAAAGGCTGATGAGTGGAATCTTTGTCGTGATTGGTTGCATCTGAAATTCATTAGGAGATCTCCTGTTCTTGTTACCTTGGGAGCTAGGTGCCTCAGAAGAGACAAAATGCTGAAAGCTTGTGAGACAAAGTCGGATCTTTGATTCCCACAACTTTTGGCAACCTACAGACCCTGAAGGACTGCAGCAGGGCTTGAGCAGGACACATTCCCAGGGCCAGACAAAAACATCAGTTAAAAAATTCCTTCTGTACATTGTCTACTAGTGCTGAGTGCTCTGTGGGCTCTGCAGCCTTTGGCTTCATGCTGGGTGGTGAAAGGATGGCAGAAAGACTTCTCCCTTCTTGGACTCAGTATTCTCTTTTAATAGGAGCTTATTTAATATATCCAAGTTCTGGTGCATTTCTAACCCTCTGCCCAAGCAATCTCATTCACAGAGAACAAGTGTACAAAAGCTTAACCGCCATGTAGGTACTTTAGAAAAGATCCCTACCTTTGAGGGTTGATCTGCATGGGGGAGCAATTACATGTGCTCTTTGTTGGTCCCATTGGTCTTTTTCTCATTATCTTCTCTGAGATCACTAATTCTTTGATCTTGTCCCTTTTGCATTCTAAAATTCCTGTTGCAGTAAAGCAATGTGGTATGACTTGCAACTATCCTTTTCTCTTGTGGCTTTTTGCTAATCCTTGGGTTGATGAGTTTGTGGGAGGTTACCTGTTGGATCCTCCTCCTCAGTGAATATCAGCATTTCCCAAAGTGCTGACTGAAAGGTCAAGCCAGGTTATTTCAGGCTTCCTGTCAGAAACCTGTGTAGGGCTTTTTAGTAACCTTGACCAAAGGTGATATTTGGCTTTATTGCCCTGAAATGAGCCTTGCTGGGGCTTGTCTTGAACTAGTCTTCCAGAAATACCCATTCCTTCTCATGGGGATTAATGAATGAATACAGAGCTCTCAATAATGGTTCCAGAGGACAAGCTGTTTTACCACCATCTGTAAAAACTTACAAGAATATAAGTTTTGGATGCTTTTGCCAAAAGAGAAATAAATCAGGGTCTTGAATCCATTAAATGCACTTGCTGCTCCTCATTTTGTCAAAGCCTGTGCTTCCTATCTGTCCTCTGCTCTCATAACTCTGTCACCAAGTGCCTACCACATACTCTGATTAGGGAGATCGTCTTGTGGCCTTTCTAGATGACTAAACACAGAGTGTTTGTTGTCAGTGTTTTAAAGCTCTTAGTTACCTAAGTAGAAGTGGCCTGGCTGTAAAATGCTGAAAATATTGCTTGCAGCCCTTGGCGTTCAACAGCTCTGAAAACTGGGCTGTGTTGATATATGTTAAAGTGAAATTGGCTTTATGTGCTTGATCTAGAGGCCAAAACTCAAGATGCTTGAGTGCCCCAAGGTTGTTTGGGAGGGCCCAAGAGAACAGGGAGCTGAATGCAGGAGCTGCAGTCTTCACTCCCTCCCTGTGATACTTTCGTGCGTTGTAGTGCTGAGGAAAGAAGGTAATGTTTACTTGTGTTTATATCTGTAGAGCCCGCACAATTTTACGTAAGAATAAAATAAATATTGTTCGTTTGAACAACACAGAATGTCTGTTATTCCGGGAATTTGGGAGAGTGGGGTAAAAAGTACTGTGGTCAGTTTAAGTGGCTGGAGTCATATCTGGTCTATTTATCATTGAACTGAATCACTCTGCATATCTGGACATGTTTTGAGATTGTTTGTTTACCTGAAAGAATTCCTGTAATTTGATTGTATTTTCTGATAGGAGCGGGTTTGTAGGCCCTCATCCTATTGAATGCCTTGAAGTGTTTCAGTGCTGGACTGTTAATCCTTATCTCAGACTCTGGCCAGATGAGAAACAAGCTGATCAAGAAATCTGTTGAGATCAATTTGTCATTGTTATTCTCTGAGCAGTTTTGTGAGAAGGCTTTTTCAGTATATTTTCCTCATAAAAGCAGATCAGAGAGATATTAATAATCAAAACCTCCCCCTTAAAGCTAAGCAACAAAGAAAGCTGAAACAGTTAGGAAAAAAAAGAAAAGTAAATGGACTGTGCAAGAGTCAAGTGA
Organism: Crypturellus tataupa; assembly: GCA_034781795.1. Taxonomy (NCBI): domain Eukaryota; kingdom Metazoa; phylum Chordata; class Aves; order Tinamiformes; family Tinamidae; genus Crypturellus; species Crypturellus tataupa. The sequence continues at coordinate 404,446 of JAWLRI010000221.1, read as the reverse complement.
CAATGTGCTATTTTAACCATGCTGTTTTATATGTTATTTTCTCTAGAACAGATTTGCTGGCTGAGATCCTGTGGAAGTACATGCACTTTATTGAGAACTCATCTTGGTTTGTTCACATTGATTATTACGCAAATGTTTGTAAGGTAGTATGCTTACAATAACAAAAGATTTGAAAAATGATTAGTGACTTTGAGGGTTCTTTATCCAGTTTAAGAAGTTTTTGGTTTCCAGAAGGTGGGAGGGCTGGAGCAGATCTCTCTGAAGTGGGTTGCTAGGGTAGCTCATCCAATGGCTAGCTGGGCTCTGTGGATTCTTAACCCTAAAACATAATGTGGCTCAGGATACGATTTGAATGAAAGCCTTTGCTTCACTTCATGGAACTAGCAGAAGTGGTAGGACGATGATAAAACATCCCTGGCCCATCTGGTAAATGGTCTGTGCCAGTGAATTGCCTGCAATTGAGCTCAGCACATGGAAAGAACAGCTGCTTATGGGAGCTGTGGAGGAATGAACGGCGCTGAATAGGACACAGATGAGATCCTCCTGCACCCAGTGCAGAGATACTGTGGGCATGACTGTGTAGAAAGAGGCAGAGGGTGAAGCATAAGTGGAATGACAAGGAAGGATGATTGCTGCAGTCTTGATTTCAGTTTACTGGAGATAAACACTGCTTTGGTAGACAGGTGTGTTCAGGCTCCCTGGAACAGTTTGGGCATTGTTGGGAGGCCAGAGACAACGTATTTCTACAAGACACAGCACCACTGAGGTCCCATTGTGTGGACAGCTCCATTTTTTCTGTCGTTTCCTCCTTTATTGATTGCAGATTAATGCCCATGGGTGGGATCTGTAGACAAGCACATCATTCCTTGCTGCTGTAACAAGCATCCAGTCCAATAGAGCTCATGAGCCCAAGCGCTTCTGCTTGCTGCAGCACTGGGGAAAAAATAACACTTTTCTTTTTAGGCTCACAGAGGTAAAGGCAGTAGTACTTGGAGGTTGCACATAGAGTACCTGGCTATCCTAGCATTTTCCACCTCCTGGGGCAGCAATGTCAAGAATTAACTCCCTGATGCAGCTGCAAATGAGGGAAGGAATGACGAGCTACATCCTTGGGGCGTGGATTCAGATTCTGTCCACAGAGAGACTAGATGATGATGGTGGTTCTGGAGGAATGTTTATTGGCAGCCCTAACAGAAAGCGATGTGGGCCCAGGCCTTTACGGTCAGGAATGGTTAGACTGGCGACTCTGGTCTGGCTGAGAGCAAAAGAGCTAAACCCAAGCATTAGTGACATTGGAGAGATGCCCACAAAGATCTAGCTTTTTTCTTGGTGTAGACTTGGATGAATGCTTATTGGACTAGAAGCAAAGTTGGTTTGGAGGGTAGGAAAGCAGGATGGAGACTACCCCATTTTTCTCAGGGAACAGAATTGTGATGAAGACATCAGCTTCTTGCTTGATTTCCCTAACACATGTTCAAGGATTGGTGTCCTGCAGAGCTGGGTACCGCAGCAGGGTGGGAGGGAATTGCCTAGGAGGGCACTTGGACATAGGAAATGCCCATTTTGCCTTCAGGGCCAAGCTGTTTACAAGCTGCTGGCATTACTGGATTGTTTCTTTGGGTCATAGCATGCCAAGTATTGTTTAGTTTAATAGTCCTGTTAATAGGATTATATTTGCCTGAACTATTACGTGAAGGAAAATAATTTCTCCTTTGAAAGGAAAAGACACTTCAGTAGCGATGTTGCAAGACAAGCATCTGTCGTCAAATGTTGCTACTAAGCTCAGATGTCTTGGAGCCATTACCACTTGGACCAGGGAGGAACGCACAGGCACGCCTGGGACCCTGATGGTAGCTTTGCATGCAGAGTCGGTACTGGGAGCGTTGAGGGTTCTCCATGGAGATGTCCTTGAGAAGGAGGCACCAAACTGAGAGCAAGGCTCCAGCCAGATGGTATGATAGTCACGGTCCATCTGAATAGCACTGGTTGTCCAGGTGAAACTGGGCCACCCTATGCTGCTAAGCTCCAAAGACTAAGGTCTAGATCATGGTTTCTGTCATACCTTCTCTAGGGCATGAGTTTACTAGTCCTTCCAGGAAGATCCAGGAATCACAACTGAGTGGTACAAGCTTCAAGGGTGCCAGTCCTACATTCTTCTCCCATTTCTGCCAAGAACATCTCACTTTAAACATTTGGTTCCATGTTTCTTCTGCCTAACTCATGCCACCAACCAAGCATTTCTGAAGACTTATAGGGAAGAAAGTGTTGTTAGCAGAGTAAGAGCCCGAAAGAGTGGTTTTCAATTGTTGCTTAGCTTAGCTCTTCAGCGATGAAGTCTGGCTTTTGGGGCAATCTGCAGCAGTTCAGAAATCAAATATGGATGCTTTTTCAGAAAGAAGCTGGAGGAATAATACAACTTGGGTCTTAATCATTTATGGTTAACCCTTAAAGGGAGGGCAGGGGTGGAAGTTATTACCAGCTCTTTAAAAACATGTGACTTTTCACCATGAATTTAACCTATTCTAGTGCCGTCTTTTTCCAAGCAACCAAGGAAATTGTCTAGAGGGTCAAAAAATCTCTCTGTAGGTTTCACTGTTCTGCCCAATTCTATAGAAACAGATAGAAAGGTAGCTAAGGGCTGGCAAGTGGCTGTTTTTTCTGGATATGTGAGAGAGCCTGAGAGTTCCCAGTGGAGCACTGGATATGCAAACAACGGAAAAAGCTATCCATGTTCTTCTGCTTTTTCTTGGTGCACTTCTAGGAACTGCAGAAGGGTGATAGGCCAGAAAGACTTTTAAATGCAAACCCATCCACCCTTCACAGTTATCCAGTACAGTACTCACTGGTTGAGTGTTGAAATACAGCAGTGGGGGCAGGATATCCGGTGCCTATCTGTGGGCACCCAGAATTGGTGTCTGCTGTTTAAATATAACTATACTGATCAGAAACATACTTGTCAAGCATAAATCTTCCATCTGGGTCAACATGCTCATGGCTTTAGTCTTTGCATCACAAACATACTAACCCCCGAGTCTTTCCCCAGTCCAGGAGTCCCTCCTACTCCTTCTATCATTTCCAGTCCATGTGTTTGGGTCAGCTGTTCTGAATATGAGGTGACTTGTGTTCCTCACACCTGCATTCCTCATGGACCTGTCTGATCTTCTAGCAGTCCATGTGGGAGAATGCTCCATTCAGGTTTTGTTCCTGGTACTACCTTAGTTCCCTAGACTAGCTGTGATAGAGGTGTTGGCAAGCAATGCCTTTAAAGTATCATAAATGAAGAACTTTATATCTAACCCTAACTGTAACAGTTTTTCTCTGCATGTCAGCTAAAAATGTTCTAAGCCCTTCCTATAGACAAGAGAGGCAGGGACATTCATAGGATGACTTGGATCTTAACTAGGTTGACTAGTCTTCCAGAGTAGCCTGGATGGACATTGCAGTGACTGTGCTTAGCATAAAGGTGGGGTGACTTAGAGCTTGCGTGATCCTGGGGAGATTCTTTTTCCTTTGTCTTCCCCACTGATTCTCTCCAGCTATGGTGTGGTATGTCACACTGCGGTGTGTGGCAAAAACCAAAGTGATTCAAGGTGTAGAAGCAGCAATGTAAATCACTCCCATAAAAGGCCCTCTGTGAGCAAAACTGACCTGGCAAGCTCAAGTTCTGAGCATATACCTAGGAGGGACAGTACTCTAGGAGGGGGCAGTCCATCAGGTCTAGCCACTCTCTCCTAAAAATAGCAGAAGTTGAGGCTGGGGCACAGGTCACAACAGCTGGGAACAGCTGGTGACGTCTCCAGAGCAAGCAAGAGAGGTTGCTGAACCAGGAGCTCTGCGGGGCAATGCTGAAGGGTTGGGATGAGTAGAGCTTTTTTGGGGAGGCCTTTTGGCAATCATCAGTCTGGCTCCATTGCTTCTACCTTGATGCATGGGAAAGAGCCTAGAGAGATGAAGACTGCTTTGAGTTGTGATCTGTCAGCCTATGCCTCTGAACCAGGGGAATCTTTTGTTCTATTTGGGGCACTGAAGGAATATACAGGACTGTGCTCTTTTGTGTGAAATGTGTGATTTTTTAGGGCAGAATGGGGCTTCGGGTTATTTATGGGTATTACTAAATTAGTTGTCTGCAATGAATTTGCTTTTAAAATTACCAGCTTACTTTTGGGGAGCTCAAAAGGCAGGACGGAACCCTGGAGTCACTAAACTTCATGCCTTAGCTGAAAAGAGAAGCAGAACATCTTTGCTGTGCTTTAAGTAGAGGCAGATGGAAAAGCATTTCTATTGCTTATGGATCAAATTATTCGGGCTCAAATGACTGCCAGAGAGGTCATTATTATTTCATTATGGCACAGAAGACATTAAAAACACTTCATTATGCTAAACCAAAGAATTACAGACAAGAGCCTATAGCAGAAACTTTGATTAGGAGACATGGAAAGAAAAGGAATTTTATCCCACTCATGAGAGATGGGGAATGTATTGGATTAAAAACTTGTATTTTGCTGGTTTTTTTTTTAGTATTTTTTTTATTTATACAGGAAGACATTAATTTCTGTCTCTACTGAACTGATTTATCAGAAATCTCTAAGGTAGAGGAAGGATTCTGTCGTCAGGACAGGTAGCACTTAATACTGTAGGAAGGGGTGGTACAAACATTGTCTTAAGAGGAATAATAAAGACTGATCTACTCTCAATCTCCAGTGCATCAGTGTAAGACCCCTGCCAGTCCTTGTGCATTGCTTGTGCACTTCTTGAGGACTAGGATGCACCTGTAGTGCATTGCGAGCTTTCACTTGAGACCTTGGCCTCTCAAGTCCTTCTCTGCAAAGCTGACTTGTTCTAAGGAAGGGGCATTGCCAAGGGTGTCCGTAATTGGACTTCCCCTAGGGGCTGTGCAAGGTCTGGACTTGTCTACTAGCTCATTCTTCTTCATTCTGTTAAAGGTTTGATCCATGTTAGATTGTCAGGCAAATGTTAAACAAGACCATTTGGGCTCTTTGCTACCTTCAGTTTCTTGACTATCGTGCTTCCCAGGATTCCAGGGTTGTAGGTCATCATTAATTAATTTATTTATTTATTTATTTTCCATGGTGGCTAAGAGAAATGCTCGAACTTGTTCCCTTGCTTTGCCTAGCGCATGAGCACCCTGGCCAGGGCAAGGTACTCCAAGGTGCTCCATTATGTAATGCAAGTCTATATGTGTTTAAAATAATAGCTGCAGGGGAATCACTATTAGTCTCCTGCTCAAAGTGAAAAATCAGATAAATTATGTGTACTTAAGTTTTTGGCTTTCCTGAGCTGTCTCTTCGCTGTTACTCTTACCTCTTCACTGTTACTCTTACCTCTCTCAGATAAAAGTCAACAGGGTTATTTGCGTGGTTCCAACAACTGTATATTTGATTGCTGTGTGGACATAATGGAGAGAGTAACACATGATCTGCGTCAGAGCTTGACATTTCTTCCTGTAAACTATTCGGCAGATGTTTATAAATGTATTTGTAATCTTTAGCTACTAAGATCAGCTAAGAAACATTTTACAAACAGGAAGAAATATCTAGTTCTTCAGTGAATTTATTTGCTATGTATTCATCTAGGTGTATCTGTTCTTTTATCCCAAGACCCTAAGACATGGCATCTTTAATTTGAAGAAGTTCATTCTGTAAATTGCCATGGCATTCCAGAGAAACTTGTCTTTTTGTGGTTTGGTGTGAGAAGGATTTATCTCAGCTTTAATATCTGCAGGGGGTATTTACAAAAGCAGTTGGGCTGTCATTAAAGGAGGATGGAGAGGTGTTATCCAACTGAATAGCATGTTCATTCTTTTCCATTAACTCTCTGCTGAGATTGCCACGGACCCAACCAAAGTGTTCAAAGTGTCCTTTTCAATGTCTTTTCCTGTTCTCTGTTTGTGAAATTTTACCTACATTGGCTTACAATGAGGGAGACAGAAAAGTGAAAGGAGAAACTGTTTTATGAAGTCTCTAGACTTATGAAAGAGAAGGCTACTAGGGCTCTCATGGGAGACCCCTTTCAGAAATATCCAGGGGAAACATGATTGGAATTACATTTTATAGGAACATTTAAATTCTCTTCTGAAATGCTATACTGAAGCTGTCATCCCCGTGTGAAGCTTACTAACACAACTGGTCTATGATCATGATCAAAAATGTTAACAGTTCTTCTCATATTGCACTGTGACTGTGGCACAAGGTAAATAAGATGAGAGCTGTAAGCTGTACTGGAGATTCAAGGTGGATATTAAGGCCAGCATGTTTACTTTGAATATCACCAGACTGCCCAGGGCATCTGCCTCTGCAGCAGTGACTGCTGCAGATGCCCTTTCAGAAGGGTCCCTTAAGTCCCTTCTCAACTCCTTCCCCGTATAGCTACTGATAGGGGCAGAAGATCAACTTTGGATTACTGCCTTGGACTATGGGTTGCAAGGGCTGTTGCACAGCTTTGTTGGTGAGCAAGTAGTCCAGGCATTGTGGCTGATGGAGGGGAAGAAATCGAAGATGCTATACACTGATTGACCCCGTAGCCTGATTCAAGCCTGTTCATTGCATGCCCATCGCTGCTGTGCTCTGCCCTGCCAACACACTTGCAAGGTGTGATGCACAAGGTGTAACCCACTCAAGATGTGGCACAAAAGGTGTCAGCATTGTGTCTGCAGGGCTGCTCCCAGGGTGGAAGGGCAGGTGCGGAAGGGAAGGTGGTAGGTGGGGTAGGATGGGAGAGGGGCATGAAATGAAGGAGAAGAGCTGTTGCAGGGCCCATACCACAGGATGTGTGCAACACGATTACATCTCTATGTGTCTGGGGTCACTTGGCTTCCTCTGGTTGTCTGTGGCTTTCTTTTGAACTGTTGTGGGCCCCAAAACACTCAGAGGTTTAGGCAGCTTTTGCACTGTGAGTTCCTCTGAGAGGCAGGATGTACAGCCTGGATATGCTTCTACCTGGCATGGTTTAGCCCTGCTGTTGACCAGTCCTGTCCAGCTCTCCTGAAGGATATATCAGTTCCTGGCCACAGGGACGTCTCATTCCCATGAGCTGCTCTGTGCTTTTAGCCTTAGCGCACCTGTAGAACATGGCGATCACAACACCAAGATGGCTCCTTGCAGCTGGGAAAGAAAACACATGGGAGAAGTACTAGCAAATTGGAAAGGGGCTGGGAAGCTGTTGCTGGGAAAGGGTAGGGTGAATAACATGGTGGGAATAAACCACAACAGATTTTGAATCAAGCAAATGGACCAAAGCTAAAGACCAGAGCTCATACTGCTCTTACTACAAGCTGAAGCATCCTCTTGCCCATCATAAATGCTCCCTCAACTCCCTGTGATACTGAGGTTTCACATTTGCTTTTGCTGCAGCTAGAACGAGATAGGTCCTTGTGGAAACATTTGCTACTGGGAAGAAAATTTCATTGGTGTGTCTGTCCGGAGAGACGCAGTATTTGGCACTAAGCACTGCTGTATTAGTTCAGATCACCATTATCCTTCACTCCTGGGGATCCCACATGGGCTCACTTGAGGGAGGAGGTCTCACTTGAAGGATATGCTGATACACACAGACCTGTGCTCGTGACAGTACTGTTAGTGGTTCTTGTTGAGAAAATAGGCATACTTGCTGAGTCTTGAGCTCTCACTACTGCTGCTGCCTGTTGTGGAGCTAGTGCAAGATAAGACTCTTGAATTTTAAGGACATAGCCTAGATTCAGTTGGTGGCTGCTTCCTTGTTCTCCTGATTCCTCTTGCTCGTAGGAGTGAAATTCCTTAAAATCCCACTTCTTAGTGTCTAGAGGCCTCCTAACATGTTGAGGCTGGGGCAATGGGCCAGCCTCTGTGCTGAGCTCCCTCCAGCCCCAGTGCTGAATTACATCAGCCTGGCCTGGCCTCCTTTGGCCATTCCACACTGACCACACAGCCCCACAAGAATGTCTTAATGTAGAGCCTTCCCAGCCTGGTTTCTGTGCCCCATCTCCAAAGTGCAGTGGATCACGCCTGCTACTTGTCCTTGCTGTGCCACCCTGAAGCACATCAGCATCTCCTGACAGATTTCTGTCATTAGCCTTGCTCTAGCTCTGAGCTCTGCGAAGATCCAGGTGGAGGAGATCCAGTGTACGGCTGGGCCGACCAACCTGTGCTGCCTTGGTGAAAGCAGGGGATGGTGCTAGCACCCAAATGTTTGTAGGTTCCTATTCATTGGTAGAGCAATGAATAGGAAACTCCAAGTTCAGACCTAGTGCGTGCCTGTGGCACAGAGCTGGATCTTAAGAACAGGCTGCAGTTGGTCTGTAATTGATTGCACAGATAGATCAGCCTGGCACCAAGCAGAAATCCTGAATGGAGCAAAGCGCCTGCTTGTCTCCTCCTTGTAACCTGGGCTAGCTGCAAAGAGCTCTCCGTACATACCCATCGCGGAGGGTGAGGTGCATGGGTGCTGTGGGCAGGCAGCATGGGACTCCCTTTCCTCCACATGCACATGCTGCACATGTGCAGCTCAACCTCCTGAATCTGGTAGATAATCCAATTGCATGGGAGACACTCAAGAGTGCAGGCAGTTCTGCTGAGCAAAGACAGCAAGGGAGCCCGAGCTGGCCTGGAGATGGTGCTTGATCTGCTCCTGACCAGAAAGGAGGGAGCCGTTGAGAAAATGAATACAGTGTTTGCAAAGGACTTCAGGAATTGTTCCCTTGTTAATAGAACTGCAATTTGTGGAAATATGATGGAGGGTGAAGGTCTGCAAATACTTAGAGGAATAATGAGCATTGTAAGCAACAAGCACCACAGGGGAGTATGAGAAATAGATTGTACCAGACAGGCTGTTTCTGCATAATTACACAATTAGTGGAGTGGGAAAGGCAGTGGATAACCCTTCGCAGTGTGCTGTGGTGCAGCACAGACCTTGTTGAAGACTGGAGTGCCAATTAGCTGGGATAGTTTGCAGTACGCAGACAGGAATGGTGCAGGGAGGAGCGGCCTTGCTGACTGCTTTGGCAGACTCTGCCTGGACGCCTGGTCACTCCCCTCACTACCTAATGTGTTGGCAGTAATGTGGAGAGACCAGCATGGAAAACCCTCACTTTGGGTTCTTGAAAGGGACACTGGAGAAAAATAAATGAGACAAGAAGTTTTGACAATGAACAGAAAAGAATAAGCTCGGTTTTAAATCTGCAAGAAACACAGTTATTACCTTTGGGCAAGAATAGATAGAATTATGTAATGAGAAAGAACTATTTTGAAAACAGTAATTCTGGGAGAGCTGGGTGTGCTAACAGACAACAGGTTAGATAGTGGACTGTAACATGAAGTGGTGCTGAGATCTCTGCTTCCAGTCATCTACTGTAGAGGATGCAGTAGATAATATCTCCAACTATAGTCTGGGCTGGGTATTTTAGCCAACAAGATAGAGGTGAATTGGAGGTGAACCAAAAAGGCAGTTTTCAGACTCATAAGAGAGTCAGACAAACCCAGGAGGCTGAGTTGTGTCCAGGGAGGGAACCAATCCACCATGACACAGATGACGACTGAGGCCTGGAGAAGCCCGTGATCCTTGAGCGCTGTAAGACGAGGGAGTGCACCAGGCTGCTGTGGGAGATGCTGGAGGTGACTTCCTTTGTGCCTTGTGCTCCAGCCTTCATACCTGCACAAGAGCTGGCCTGCTGGGAAGGAGAAAAATAATGTGGATTTGGGCCCCCTTATTCCATGTTGCGAACTCACAAACCATTGCCCAGGGTCTTCCCACTCCAGATTAGAGTAGTACAGTCAATGCAAGACTTTTCATACTGTTTTTTTTTTTTTTTTCCTCTGGGGCTCACCAGGAACTCCGCACTGTCCTTTGCTCATACCAGAAGGATCTTCTTTACAGCCTTTTTTTTTGTGCTGTCACCTTCTTTTGCATGCCCAGCTGTCCCCCTGCAGAAGGAGGAGCAGAGCTGGCAGCTGTGGTTCTGCTCAGTTGTCCCCTCGTTGTCCTGTGCATTTAATGGCCCAGATGGCCATGATGTCAGCGCTAGAAGACCCAGCATAGGGAGGAGTGTTCCCTGGCATTGCAGATGAGGAAGGTGATGTAAACAGTATTGCCCTCTGTAAATGGACTTTGTGATTTATGGTTTGCTTTTCCCTCCTCCATTGAATCAAATGTGGCAGATCCAATTATTTTTTCCATTGAAGCACACTTTAATCAGGCAAATACAACACAAAACAGTATCCTGCCCTGAGTAATGTACTTGTCCATCTCATCATGCTCCTTACCTACAGCAGTGCAGTCAGTGATGCTATCTGTATCTGTTTCTCATGGGCTTGTAAGGTGCCAGGAGAGGTTCCTGAGGAAGAATGCTTTCATTTAGCTAGAGATGTAATCTCCAAATGCTTTTTTTTTTTTTTTTTCTAACAAGGTTCTTAAAGCAGACTTCAGGTGTTTCAATGTCCTTGCAGAGCCTTTCTGCAATGAAATATTTTTGTCTTATGATGTTTGTTTGCACCAAGCTACATTCTTGCTTATGCGAACTTGCAGGTGTATGTGGCATGGGTGGGACTTTGCACCTGCAGTTTCTGATGCTGGCCTAGAACCAGAGGTAAGCGGGACCCTGGCAATCTAAGCCTGGCAATCCCCTTGCTTCCTGAAGCCCTGTGAGCACTTCTGAAGTGTTCTGCATGCAGCCTCTGCCAATCTCTGCCAGACACTGTCCGGGATGAGGACTCTAGAAGCCACAAGATCCCTCTCCGGTAGCCTTGATTATTCTTGCTGTAGGTGGTCTCAGTCTATTCTGTCCAACTTTTCTTCTTTCCAAGTCCTCTTTTGAATGAATGCTCTGAGAAGATGAGAGCTAACACACCAAATGTGCATTCTCTGTTCTTGTCCATGTCACTGCAGCTTTGGACATGCTTTCCCTTAGCAGAGTATCCCCTGGGTTTGGGCAGCAGCCCTTTCCATATAGGTCTAAAGAACTAATGGGAATATAAATATTGTGACCAATTTGGTTGGAGTATTGTTGGGCCAAGGATGCACAAGCTAGAATGATAGTATGTAAGCAGAACATACCATAGACTTTTCTAAGTTGTGGATGGACATGACACCCAGTTTGGTGTAGGATCTTGCAATGTCTCTCAGTACAGTATCTGTCCATACAAGGTTTCTTCCATTTTTTCCATTCCTCCAATTCAGGAATGACCCTGTGAGCAGGTGAAGGGTCAGGAATGTGGGAGAGGCTTCTTGCTATCACTTAAATATAAACACTCCTAAAAGCAAATTTCTGATTTTTTGTAGGAGGCTACAACATGCTGGGACTTCAGTACTTCAGCAGAGTTGCATCTAGATAAAAAAGTGATTGTAAGAATGCATGGAATTTATTTAATTCTCCTAAATTGCCTAGCATTTTTGGGGTCAGATTTAGAAAAGCCTAGGGTTGGAAGGTGAATGGAGGAGGCTCTGCTTATTGGTTTCACATGGAAATTGCTGTTGATTGCAGCGGTAGCAGGAGTCCTAGTGGAAACAGAAAGGATGTTTTAAAGAATGTGGCAGATCTCCCTAATTAGAGTGAAAAATGACTGGAAGGATTTTGTAATGGCAGTATGAGGAATGAGAAGAAAAAGGTAATACCAGAAACTCATGTTCCATCTTTAATGAAATTTTGTCTTCACATGTCAACCTACCCTAAGAAAAAAGTTCTTGAATCATGCTGTGAAATAGTCAGCTTGACTTCTTGGAGGGAGCAGCAATGGAATGGATGTATGGATCGGTGGATGGATAGAAAAGGGAAAACATGCATCCCCTTCTCACTAGCAGAGAGCCTGCTGGAACCCTGACCACATAACCTACAGACCTGTACTCTGTTACATTGCTGTGGTTATTGCGAATTTGCACTGGAAATCAGATTGAAACCTGGTACAATTCCGTGGGTGAACTTGATGATCCTGAAGGTCTTTTCCAACCATAATGATTCTGTGATTCTATGACTCCGAGGGCTGGGAGGGCTGGCTCAATAGGGAGTGATTTGTACTTTCAGATGGCAGGACTGGCTCATAGGAGAGGATATGATGACTATCTCCAAACTTATTAGTGAATTTGTACACTCTTCACAAAAGGGTTGCTCTGAGCAGTCTTTAAGTTTCAACCTGCAGGAATAAAAGGGATAAATCTCTGTGATTTAAGGCTTGTGATTTTAAATCCATCATCTGAGGCCTGGTTATTTATCATGTGCAAGCCTTCTGTGCTTCTTCTTCCACAGCAAATACAAGCCTGTGTCCAAGTTCAGCATTGATCATCTGTTGTGCTTACAGAGGACCAACAGCATCCACCGTCACAAGGAGTGTCAGCATGGTAAAATAGAAGGACGGCATTGCTTGCTCTTCTTCTTCTTCTTCTTCTTCTTCTTCTTCTTCTTCTTCTTCTTCTTCTTCTTCTTCTTCTTCTTCTTCTTCTT
>JAWLRI010000221.1:376088-389355 GCA_034781795.1 Crypturellus tataupa | reverse complement strand
CTTCTTCTTCTTCTTCTTCTTCTTCTTCTTCTTCTTCTTCTTCTTCTTCTTCTTCTTCTTCTTCTTCTTCTTCTTTTAAATCTGGTAGGGGTGAGAGGATATCTTAATTATTTTTCTTCCAAATATAGACCTTGCTATTGCAAGCTAGACTGTTCTCCTCTGGAGAGCACACTGCCTTGTTGTCTCTCAGAAGAGAAGCTAGAAGGCAATATAACAGCTTGACTCTTAGCCACAGATTCTGTTCTTCACTATGAGATGATCTGGAATTTTAGTTTGAAGTAATCATTTTGCAGACACTGACTGCAGTGGATGCTGTATGGGTGAAGAGATAGGGAGGTTCTCTTTCAAGTGATCTTGCTTCTGTCCTCCTAGGGCCCAGACTTACTAGACTAGCATACGGACAAATTCTAACAAGGGCAATGACATTCTGTCTGATAAACTCACGCTCCATCTTACAGTGTAGTAGTGTATTATAAAACCACTATAGTGGAATTCTTGCAAGAGTTGGCTGCATTTTAGGTATAGCTCAGTGTCTTTTACAATAAAATACTTCTGTTTGTTAAGCTGAAAGTTGTTACATGAATTGTAGGAACTACAAAAGTACATTTTAATAGTGTTACAGGTTATAATTGTCCATGAGACTGTTTAAATAAATATTTGCTGTTTTGAAAAGCAGTACTGAATAACTTGTAAGAGCACAACCATTAAAGTACCTGTAGCCTGTCAGATGAGGTACCAGCCCTTCTCATTGACAGATGTTATTATATCAGCATAGCCATATTAGCATGAATTCTCTTCTTTGATTTAGTCCCATCTATTGGGATTATTCAGGAGAGGAAGTGCTTTATGCACCTGTGATGCTGAAACTGGATCTAGCAGGGTGGATCCCTCCTCCTAGGGTCCTGTCCTGCACCAGGAATGAGCCAGTTGAGTAAGATAACACAACTGCCACAGGATCATCCCTACTGCCAAGGTAATCTGCATAGAATTCCTTATCTTTTACAGGTGAGGCTATGACCAAGGCTTAGGTGAGGCTATGACCAAGGCTTTTGACACAGTCTCCCATAACATCCTCATAAGAAAAGCTCTGTAAGTGTGGACTGGATGAGAAGACAGTGAAGTGGGTTGAGGACTGGCTGGATGGCAGAGCTCAGAGGGTGGTGATAAATGGGGCCCAGTCTGGTTGGAGGCCTGTGGCCAGCGGTGTCCTGCAATGGATCTGTGCTGGGCCTGGTGCTCTTCAGCTTGTTCATCAATGCCTTGGATGAGGGCACAGCGTGCACCCTCAGCAAGTTTGCAGATGATACCAAACTGGGAGGAGCCCACTCCCGTGGGCTGTGCTGCCATTCAGAAAGACCTGGACAGGATGCAGAGTTGGGCAGAGAGGAATCTCATGAGGTTCAACAAGGACAAATGCAGAGTCCTGCACCTGGGGAGGAATAACACCAAGGACCAGTACAGATTAGGGGTTGACCTGCTGGAAAGCAGCTCAGTGGAGAGGGATTTGGGAGTCCTGGTTGACACCAAGTTATCCATGAGGCAGCAATGTGCCCTTGTGGCTAAGAAGGCCAATGGACTCCTGCTGCAGCAGGAGGAGCATTGCCAGCAGGGCCAGGGAGGGGATCCTGCCCTTCTGCTCAGCTCTGGGGAGGCACCTGGAGTACTAGGGGCAGCTCTGGGCTCCCCAGGACAAGAGGGACGTGGAGCTGCTAGAGAGGGTCCAGTGTAGAGCAACAAAGATGATTAAGGGACTGGAGTATGTATTGTATGAGGAAAGACTGGACTGAGCTGGGCCTGTTTAGCCTGGAGAAGAGAAGACTGAGAGGAGATCTGATCAACATGTAAAAGTACCTGAGGGGAGAATGTAGGGAGGATGGGGCCAGTGACAGGACAGGTAATGGGTGCAAGGTGAAACCCAGCCAGTTCCCTCCTCCATGTGTGGAAGAACTTATTCACTGTGAGGGTGCCAGAACCTTGGCACAGGCTGCCCAGAGAGGGGTGCTGGTGCAGTTTAAGGCAGTGAAGCCAAGGCAGTAGGCTTCAAGGCAGACAGTACCATTTTTGCTTCCTAGACTCAGTCACTTCTGATACTGAGGCTGTGCTGTGCATTGCTGTGTACGGCTTCATCCTCTGAGCAGTCTTCAGTGATGGAAAATCTGTAATTATTGATTAATTTGAAAAAGAATGGGGGGAAGGGTAAGGAAAATTTGCTGCACTTGTTAGCTTTAACAAGTCTTCTCCAAACTCAAGCACTTTGAAAAGACTATCCTGAAAAAAAAAGAAAAGGACTGTGCAGAGTTGTACCTTTAATGTGAATTAAGGTAATTAAGGTAGTGATTTGCTGGAGGTGTACAAGAACTATTGCTTAGAAACGGTGCATGGTGGGGAGCGAAAAAGCACAGCCTCTTAGTTCATGTGAAAGAATCTGTGGTAAAAGGTATTTCAAAATGAAAATAAAATTGCCTAAGAAGTATGTCTATGGGGGGTGAGGGTGTGGGGATGTATTTTTTATTAGAGACATCCATTCTGGAGACGCATGCTGGCAAGCTAGCTATAACTATCAGTAAAACAGAAAAGCCTCTCTCAACTCTATCTCTAAGTTATCACCCCCAAGTAAAGGAACTTGTGTGGTACTAAACATGTTCATAAGTGCTGGCTTATTGATTTGAATGGCTGAATTAATCATTGGATTGACATGGGGCCAGTGAAGATCATAGGTTTTCATTCATATGGGCTGTCAAAGGAGGAAACTGCCATATATATAATGGTGAGTGCCAAATACATGTAATGTGCATGAAAACTGGGAGTACTTTTAGCAGAGTCTAAGTCGAGATTTCAGAGTCATGAGAGAGGACCACGTTTAGCTAATAGCCCTCCTAGCTTGGTACCCAATGAAAGCAACAAGAGTGATAATAACAAATTCTGAAAGGAGAAAAGTAGGTAGCAATCCACGTGCATCTGGAGCTATGGTGAGCTAACACAACCTAGGGGAAAATCTGGCAGGTACAGCTACGGACATTAAGGGACTCTAGAAACACATTAGCAACACAGAACATTGGTATGAACCAAGAGTAGAATAACCATATGGAATTTTCCATTCATCATGATTGGGAAGACACTAAATGGTCAGTAATTGCTATCACTGTACATTTGGAAAAAAGCAGCAAGTTGTGTTCCTGTCCTGTGTGACCAAGTAACCATGGAGAATGTTACATGGGCTATATTAGGCTCAAACTCCAAATTAGCAAACTTGGTAACTTTTGTCAAAGGGTTCAAAGCAAGTCGTTCAGGTGCCCTCTGGTGTAGAGCTCTCTGTTTTTCACAAGAAAGAATACAAGGTGTTCTCTGTGATGGGGTCCTCCTTTAAAATTTGAAATTAAGCATTATAAATATTGTAATGGACATCGTATATAAGTGAAGGAATAATTAACTACTGGGTATCAAAGAGTAATTGCAGAGAAGTAGTTACTGCTGTGTGAATTGTTTCTAGTTAGATGCTACAGAGATTGTCATCAGTAATCTGGAAGTGAACATGAAATTACTACTAGTAACATTAGAAATGATACAGAAACTAATGGAATTTTAAGCAGTGGTGGGAATAAAGAAGCTAGAGAGAGTGGTCTGAGTGGGTTGGTAAACTGGCTGTTTTTCAAACAAAAAGAACTTTTACCACAGACAGAGAAGCTGGAGGAACAAGAAATTCATCCTAGTTACAGAGGAGGGGGTTGTGTCTTCAGAGTAGGGACTTAGTGGGAGCCACAGTGAAAAAACGATTTTCCCTTGTGAAGCCCTGTGCATGACTATGACTCCTGAAGGTTAAAATGCCTTGGAAGGGGGACAGTAGCGATTCTGCCTCTCTGTTTGCTACAGTGCACAAGAGACAATGGATTAGTGTCTGGTTCCTGTGTTCTTAGCTGAAGTAGGATGTTGCAAAATGGGACAGCCGCAGATACGATGCCTGAGCTGGAGAAAATGCCATACAGCAAGCAATGGGGAAAAAAAAAAAAAAAGGCTTGATTGATTTAGCTTATCAAAAAGAAGACTGAAGGATAACTTGATTACAGTATGTAAGTACTTCTATGGGAGAAAATATGAGTTGCTGAAGGGCTTTTTAATCTAGCAGAAAAAAACAGAGCAAGAAACAATGGCTGGACACTGAAGCCAGATATTCCCCTTCAGAGCAGGGAGACATTTTTAACAATGAAGGTTATTAACTACTGGGAGAAGATCCCAAGGGGGCTGTCGGTTTGTTCATTCTTTCATGTCCTTACATCAGAAGGGAATGCTTCCCTGGAAGACATGCATGGAAGAAAAGGAAATTGGATTTAATTCAAAGATACCTGGACCCCATATTCCTGTGCCTTGTGGCTAATGGCCCTTTGGGGCCTTTGAATGCATCTCGGGATGATTTGGCAGTAATGTGGGGCTTTCTAGATTGGGATGCTGATGGACTTCAGAAAGGTGAGGCACTATAATGATAGTCTGCCCTGCAGAAGAGAATTGGGCTGAGTCACTCATCACACTTTGGACTTAGGGAAGATGATCCTGGTAACCCCCAACTGACAAGACATGGGCTTAGCTGATGGACCGCCTGCAACCCCCAGAAAGGGAGGAAAGATGCAAGAAGGGAAGGGACTCTTCAGCTATATCTAGCTTTTGAAGAGACCTCTTGGGACTGCAAAGAGCTGGTGGGTACAAAGCCGGGTGAAGCTGGTGGGAGCTATGATACAGAGAGGCCACTTTTTCATTATACTTTCATTAGTACCTCTCACTTATCACTGAAATCTAAACTGAGTTCTCCAAAACATTTATTCCTGTGATGCTACAGAATCATTCACAACTTATTTGCAGCCAAGGACAGAATCAGCAGTGGGAAGAGTCAAGCCTGAAGGCTTAACATGTGGGAGGCACTTTTGGGAGAGCTGCTGTCACCCTGTTGCCGTGTCCCATTGGTTCTCCCACTGTGACCCAGCGCATCCTTTCAGTAACCTGGGAGCAGTGAGCAAACAGTTAAACCTCTGCTTCTCCACCCAGTGGTGGGTGTTGTCTTGTGTCAGAAACAATATAAGAACAGTCGGAAGTTGCAGCTGGCAAGTAACATTTGGAGTAGCAGTCGTGGGGCATATAGATCTGGCGTGGACTGTCTTTTCCTGAGACTGTAAACATTTGTGCAGAATGTCTGAGAGCAAGAAAAAAGGGAAAGGGAAGACCAAAAAGAACAAAGAAGGGAAAAAAGGGGGAAAAGAACCTGACCCAGGAAAAGGTACTTCCCATTTTTTAACAGATTTTACTTAAAGCAAGAAGAAAGAAGCCAGAAAGCTGTCAGGAAAGTATTGTGGGTTGCATGAAATGGTGTAAATGGTAGGGAGCATTTGCCAGGCAAGTGTGCAAATATTTGCATCTCATTCATATTTCTGACTGTTCAAGGTCTCCTTTCTAATTTTTTTCTTTTCTTTTTTTTCTATCCAAAGCCCCAAGAATTCAGTTCCTGTCATAATGCTATAGTAATTGAGGTGGTATACTAATTGAGTAACATAGTAATTGAGGGGGTTTGTGCTAATTCTTGGGGGGCGGGGTGGGTGTTTCATATTTTGCTGTTTGGTTGTCATCTTTCTTCTTCTTGAAGTAAATTTCAAAAGCTGCTGATGTCATAAGAACTTTTGCTTGGGACTGACCAGCTCTCTTAGATTTAAGTCAGAGTATCCCTATTCACAGTTAAACCCACGTGGACTATAAACCTTCACTCTCTGCTCCTATGCGGGTTTGGAGAAGTGCGCTGTTACTTAGAGGAGATCTTGCTGTTCTCTGCTGAATGAGCAAGGCAACACTTAAGATGATATTGGGGGAAAATGCTTAGGTTGTCTTTAAGCGATAAAGTTTGATTCCTGAGTAAATAGAATACGAGCTGGGGAAATGTGAGAATTGTCTCGGAGAACTACAGAAGGTTTGGTGATAATATGGCACAGTAGAATTGCTTTCTCTGTCATGATATTGGGGTGGCATAATCCCTGTCTGTCTCTTATCTGTGCTTTATTATCAATGCACTTGGACAGAGCAGCGACTCTGTCCTTACTTTGTTTTTTATCAGTGATAACAGAGGTTATAAATTGGACCCTCGTCCTGGAGGAATCTGTCAGACAGTTTATCTAAACTCGTCTAGATTGAATTTAGATTTTGGTCCTGCTGCTGTGAAGCTAGTGAATGTTCTTGACCTGGATAGAATTACTTTGACTTCACTCTAGCATCACTGCCAGCAGAATTTGCTGCTACCTTTTTTCATTATTTTATTTTAAGGGCAAAGATGCAGATTCCTCTGTTGCCCTGCTGTGTCCACCTCATGGGTTTCTTCACCAGCTCTGCCATGGAACCACAGGAAAGGGTGCTGATTCCATGGCAGTCTGTCCTTGTGCTTGGTCTTCTACTTATGACATTAGAGACATCTGTTGCTGTGAGCTCTGAGTGGAGACTTTAAGGAGAACTCTCAGGACAGAGAGCTCAGCATCATCAGTAAATGAAATAAGTCAAGGCAAAGTGCACTGGATATGCCCAAGGGGCTCTGGGGTGTTTAAAAATGTGGAGGGCATCCTCTAAGGAAGATCCTGCCCCTTAACTCCTCAGGTGAGACAGGACAATGCCTATGTCATACGTATCTGGGTTATTGGGGAGCAGAATAGAGGGCCTGCTCTGAGTTTGGTGGGACTAAGAAGGAAGATGTGTTAGGATGGACACAGCTGGGGCACCGAAGAGCACTGCCAAGGGAAGAACTGCTTGTCTTGAGCCACCTGGGCCATGGCAGGGGAAGGGACTGGAAAGGCTGAGTGCTCAGACACTTGCTGTCCTCCAGTGCTGCCCCAAAAGGCAACAGGTGACCTGCTGCTGCAGCAGGAACATGTATAGACTCTTTACCCATACTTACCAATGCCACTGATCTAGTCAACCTCTGAAGCACACTGCAGGGGGATTTTTTCACATATAAATCTTACTTCTGGGTGCTTCAGCTAGAGCAAAAACACTCTTTCTCTCCAATATGACTTGAGAGAGGAGTGAGGGTTGGTCAGAGTTGTGTTGATCCTGTCCTACCTCAACCACAGCAAATTAAGCTTTTGTTTTTGGCTCATGCAATATCCTCCTCTTATTGAATCTAACTAACTATATTCCTTAGATCCAGTTCACTCCGTTGCTTTGCATTGCTCTTCACCTTCAGCTAGGTTGCCTATTGCTTGCTCAGTGATCCCATTAGAAGACACTTTCTGAAAAAAAAAAAAAAAACCCAAATATCACTTTGGGAGAGGGTTGGTTTGGTTCAGTGGAAACCGTGAATGTCTTTTTCTCATCATTGGTCAACTTTGCCACATGGTACCAAAAAAGACTTTTAGAAGAGCCAAGTTTCTCCCTGAATGAACTTCTGAGCAGACAGCCAGTGAAATGTAGATCTTCACTCCAAGTGCACAAGTATTCCATGGATTCTATTATTTCAGGTTATGGCTGGACATCAATCTACCTCTTCAGCAGGCTGAAGTAAAAATCCAGTTTTGGTACTAACCAGGTAACTGGCAGTGCACTGGAAAGGGAATGTGTGTCCTCTATTTTTTCCAAAGTAAGTGGTAGTGTTTCCATGAAAATGGAGTGTGCTGACTCCTCTGGAACCAGGAGGCAGAAGAGGAACCTATAAAAATTTTAAATAAATTCTCAGGAGAGTCTAGCTAGAATATACATACAAAATTGTCTGTGTAGGAGAGTCTCAGGGGGTCATAATAGGATGGAAACCCTTCCTTCTTCATGCTGCTACTCTGTGCCTGTGTCTGGTTGCTGGGGACTAAGTTGTTGCCTGTTGCGTTCTGACAGTCTGGAACTAAACTTTGTGTTCATAGTAGTCTTCAGAGGAAATTACCACTATTTACACCCTCGATAGTAATCTCTGTAAAGAGCCTTGGGACAGCTTGGTCATAGGAAACCACTCACTGGGAGTTACAGAGGTGATGCCCTTAGCCCTGAGGTCGGGCAAGGTGAGGTTGCCCCATGTGATGGAGAGATACATTGCCAGGGAAACACAGCAGCAGGAAAACCTCCTAGGAAGAGTATGAGAGCTGGAACAGTAGTTTCAGGATAAGGGTGCCATTTGTGAGGCTCCATAGGGAGGGGTGGTGATGATAGACTTCACCTGAGGTATCTCAGACATTTCATAGGAGAGGATTAGTTTACTGTTTTTTACATCCTTCTCGTCTTTTGAGGGGGCTGACTTCTGTGAACAAATACAGGAGGATGGCTGGCATTAAAGGAAGCGCTAGCTTTGTCCTGAGGAGGGAGATCACGTTTAACCTAAACTCACAAGTCTCTACTGATGCGTCTTTCCTAACATGAGTGCACCTTAGCTCTTATCTAGTCAGTAGAATGGACTTTGGAGGTCTCCAGAAGGAGATAGTGTCCACCTATGAAGAAAGACCATCAGGATCCCTTGTTTAGCAGATGTTTGCAACTTACACTCAAGGGTAGGCAGTGTTGCACCCAATACATTTGAAGGGCACACCCTGAAGGGACTACACGAGTCCCAGAATATAGCAATGTCAGCAGACAAAGGTAGTTCTCCAGCACTGCTATCTAAATTCATGTTTTGAGACAAACTGCCTTCTCACAAGAGGAGTTGGTGCTTGGGGCAGCCAAAGACTTGATAGTGAAGCAAGACAATGTTGGGAAAGAAGCTGCCATTTCTCGCTCTGAAAGGTCTTGGGCAGCCTGAGGAGAACTGAGTCAAATTGAGCAGTACCAATGAACAGTGTCAGAATAGAAAAAGGAGTACAAACCCGAGGGAGTAAGAGGCTGTTGCACCAGCCCCACTGAGGAGAAGAGCAGGAAGAGAAGGAGAAGAGCTGGCGGAAGTCTTGACAATATTGCAAGCAAGGAGCAAATTTGTAAAAAGAAGGGCTACAAGGCTGTTTCATCAGTTTTTCTGTGAGGTCTCTTGGGAAGAAAAAAGTAAAGAAATGTAAAGCATTTGGTTGGTTAAATTCCCCAGCAATTCTAGGCATTCTCTCTTATTTTTTTTTTTGTGGCAACAAGGAAAACATTGCATGTGCTTAGGATTTTTGTTATTTGTCAATGCTAATAGGGCAGGTGATACAGGAATTGCGCCATTCTTTTGAACTTCCCATGGCAAATGGTAATGCTGGAAAAGCACTCAGAAAGCAGGTGAAAAGCCTTTACAGAGAACATTTCATGTTTAATAAGTTCTCCGGTGAGTCATGATTTGCAGAAGGGTATTATGACTGAAAGAGCAAGAAGAGGAATATACCCAGGCACGAGCCAGTGGTTTGCTTGCAGCACAAGCAAATGCACAAAAGCCAGGGCCACTGACCTGGGGTGCTGTCACATGCTGGTGCATTAACACAGTTCTGTGAAGGTGCTTGCAGGTGAAGGCTTTTTGGGGAAGCCCTTGCTCTCAGCCAGTAGCTATATTGCTACTGATTAAGTATCTGTGTAAGCTATATCCACATTGCAGGGTGAACATGCTCTTGACTTATTCTGAGAGTCTTCTGCTTGTAGGAAAGACATCAGTTCAAAAGGAACTCAGAAAGATTAGCTAAAAGCTTTGTTTACAAGAGGGATAACCCACAGCGGATATCCTACAGTAGTGATTTTAGTTTCTGTAAATACTCAGACACAGGAGGTAACATATGTCGGTGGTGCTCTAGGATCTGCACGTGCATGCTTTCACCAGCAGTATTTCCAATGGGTAAATGGACTGCTGCTCCCATTGCCACCTGGCTGAGAGCTTGCATGTGGCCAGTTACCCGGGATCAGCAAACGTGCAGCAACTTGCTGCGCTCTGGGAGCGGAGGGGGGCTGAGTCACAGGCTCCAGTGATTCATGCTGGGGTAAAGGAAGAGGTTATTTCTCCCAGCTGCTTTCCGTTCTCTTTGCTGGAGGCGGCCGTCCCTGCAGAAGGGATTGATAAATGAGCAAGCAGTTCTCTATCTCCACTGCTTATGGCCCAAGTGTTAAAATAAACAGAAGGGCTATGGGAGAGAGACCAGGCTGGGCTGAGGAATGAACCTCTTCATTCAGATGGATCTCCAGGCAAAGGAGCAGGATGGAGCAGAATGGTACATTATTAAGTAAACCCACTAAGAATCTAAAAGCTGGGAATCGGAGCACTGGGTGTTGTATTTTCAGTTCTTTTTTGGAGGTGAATTTAACTAACCTGGAAAAACAGTCTCTGGCCAGGACAGGACCATCTGGAGCAGGGTCTAGCACAGCCTGGCTGCTGACCTTTGAGGTTATGCCCCCAGTTTATTCTTCTGCCCTTATTAAAGTGACAGGTTGCAGCTGCAGAGAGACTAAAGGCAAGTGATAATGCCGTGAAAAGCAGATCTCTGTTATCCTTCTCCCTGCGTTGGAATGCCAGCCGCCTGCATCTCCAATCTTGGCTCAACACAGAGCTGCAACAGGACTGTGACATGTGCTTGAACTCAAAGCTGTCTGAAGATGATGGGATGCAACAAGGGCAGGGTGGGTCTGAGGACCTACATCCCACTTCTGTGTCATAATTCTGGAGGCAGCAGCAGGATGGGACATGAACCTCTTGTTCCTCTGATCCCTCTCCATTTCCCTTTAGACCCCACTGAAAACTTCAGTTGCTATTAAACATTTTGACTGGGACTAAAAACACAGGGCGTTCTTTTGGCTGAGAAGTTGCAGGATTGTTAAATTTTAGCAAGGGCTGGATGTCTGTTCTGCGCTGGAGGGGACGTTAAGCTGTGAAATAAACTGGAACTTTCATCTAGGAAGGCTATGGCTTGTGTCCCTGAGAATGATGCTCAAGGGAAGAGAAAAGCTGGGAAACAACTGCTGCTCCTCCGTCACCAAAAATTTACTTGGTGTCACATCAAGCTGCCAGTCCTAGTTTCTGTCTGCATGTGTTGTCCCATCGTGGGCAGGTCGCCAACCACAGATCTATTTGCCTTGGTGAGGGGAGGCGAGTGTTGGCAAGAGAGATGGTTTGGGAGGGTGAAGACTTTTCCCTTGGGGCTGGAGCTCCCTCATTTAGCTCCGGTTACACTGACCTGCTCTCAGATCAGGCTCTGTCTAAGAGGGAAGGTCTCCAAACAGGCAAGGGACTGGTTAGTGCAAACCTCTCTGTTCCCTCAATATCTCCCCAAAACATTCTGAGCAGTGCAAGATTACTTGCCCGCTGTCTAGGACACAGGCTCTTCCTCCTGTGTGTTGCTCAAAGAGAAAAACAGAAATTCTTAAAAAAAAAAAAAAAAAAAAAAAAAAAAAAGGAAAAAACAAAGAGAAAAAAGGAGACTAGCAGTGAGCAAAGCTGTGGTTTGAACTGAGATGATCTAGGACGATGTCCCCTCCAACAAGGGCAGTGTTTTTTTGCTGTATTTTTGAACTATGAAAAAATAGTAACAACAAATGTATAATAACAGAAAAATTCAAACATTTAGATAATTAATAACTCAGGCTTGCAGAAGTAACAACTCCTCAATACAAGGGAGGGCTACTTTGCAGAGAAGAGCAACAAGCCATGCAGAGCTTATCTCCACCTCTCCATTACTCCATAGTAGTGATGAAGAGAAGCCAATGATCCTGGAGCAATTTTTCTGCTTGGTTTATCCTCATAATGCCCTTGAATGTTTGTCTTCACATGGAAGCCAGAGACCAGCTTACCCAGTTCTCATCCATGGTTGTGAGTGGGAGGGAAAAGGAGGTGCATTTAACTTCCAAGCCTGAAACCTAGTGGCTGACAGCTCAGGAGAAGAAACACAAACACAAATATGTGCCATGGACAGAGAAATGTTCTACAGGAGAGCCACTAAAATCAGGTGATTTGGTGTTTTGTTAGAAAAACAAATAAACCCTCAAAGCAGATTTCTTACATAATTCATTAATCTTTGGAAGCCCTTCAGGGAACCTATTTTTGGTGTCAGAATTTCCACATTTGCTTAATTTGGGGATAAAATGAGTTTAAAAACATATTGGTCAGGTTCTCAACAGATGGTTCTCCAGCCTCAGTTCCTGTGACTTCGGCAGTGCACGTGGTATGTGCCGGCTCAGAACCTGATTTTTCTCAACATGGGCACTTTTTGCTAAGTACAAAGCAGGTACTCAATCAGCAATTAAAAAAAAAAAAAAAGGGAGAAAACAATGAACAAAAAAATGCTGCCTTCTGCTTGGGACAGACTCTGTACAACTACGTGGTATGAAAGCCATAGCGTACCTTGGACTGCATTGCAAAGAGCAGCTCCATGCTGGTGGTACCTCTGGGTGTTACTATCTCGCCTTAACTGAGCTCTCTGTTTCTACCTGGATACTGGTCTTCCTGATCATCTGTGAGTTTCACAATTCAGTGCTTTGTGGCTATGTAGTATTTGTCGTGCCCATAGGGAGGGCTCTGTTTGCTCCAAAGCACAAAGTTATCAACTTTCACTGACGGAAGGGGCTCCACTTCGGTCTTGCACACTGCTCCCACAGGTGCTCGTTCTGGGGGCAAACTACTCTTACTCCAGGAATGGAACATGTGCATGTGTGCATGTATGGAGTCTGCTCAGTGCCAGATTATTGACAGCGCTCCCTCTTTTGTGATACAGAAAGATCAACAAATGAGCTTACCTTCCAGCGGGACCTGGTTAGTGATGATCTTGGGAGAAATCTGGCCATGGAACTGAGTCAACAGGCTCTGTCTGTTCCCTTGTAATTAGCTGTGCTCCCTCTTGATTGCGCAGTGTGGCTGTTCACACAGCAGTCCTCATGTCCTCCTCAGCCCCTGTCCAAGCTCCAGGAAGCAGAGCCGAGGCTGGACCTTCTCCACCATTGGCATGGGGAGAAGACATCTTCTAGCTGCTAGTGTGGCTGTTCAGCATGGAAAGTGGCCCACCTTAGCCATGCCCACACCAACTTTCTGCTCTCCACAGGCCCCAAGCCTCAGCCCCACTGTGAGGGCTACAAAAACCACATGCCTGACTTCACTTCAGGGGTTTGCAAATAAGAGGAATAACGATGGAGAGAGGCTTGGGAGATACTCCAGGGGTACTGCTGCCTGTGCGTTGCTCGCTATTGGCTACAGAGCTGGCTAAGAAAGGGCTTTCTAAACTTGCAATTTTTTAGCGCTAACTTATACCTCTGTTATGTCTGCTTCGCAATGCGGTCACAAGGGAACACACACAGACACCTGCTTATACCTGCTTAAGTTCCACAGGAACTTAAGGAAAAACTTTCTGACAGTGAGGGTGACAGAGCACTGGAACGGGCTGCCCAGAGAGGT
>JAWLRI010000221.1:349607-374927 GCA_034781795.1 Crypturellus tataupa | reverse complement strand
GGGGGGTTGGACTAGATGACCTCTAGAGGTCCCTTCCAACCTTAGGCATTCTATGATTCTATGATTCTATGATACAGCTGCATCAGTCCTAGATCACACAATATTCATGTGCTGCTTTGACTTCTGCCACAAGCAGAGCAAATTGCTGATCTTGTTCTGTGAAATCCTAAATCTTTTGGATTGCCCCTGCCTAAGAAATACCTGATGTGTTGTTAGAGTGATTCAGATCCAGAAGGCCTTGCTGGATCCACAGGTCTGGGTACTGGAGGTGGGCAAGCTCTACTTCAAAAGTCAAGAATCTGCCTGATTGCCTCTCTCATATCTCCCCAAAAGCAGTTTGTTTCCCTTCTGGAGATCCTGCATGCCTCATCTGCTCATTGCAGCTTTTGCCTGAAGGGCAAGGACGAGGAATTTGATGAACTTCATTTTGGCGTTGAAGTGTATTTTGCTTCACATTTGTCAATAAGTGAGTTGAGATTTCTCTACTTGAGCTGAGAGTCTGTGTAAGAATCATTGTTAATGAATGCTAAAATAAACTCTGGCTAGCTGTTGGGTAACAAACACAGCTAAAACATGCAGCACAAAAGAAGCTCTAACACTGCAGAGATGACAGTTACATGATCAAAAAGAGAAGATTCATCCCAAAACAGGATTTATCCTGGATCTAACATAAAATGATGACTCACTCTCAAAAACAATATGTATATGGTAACATTTTGCCCTACTGAAAGGAATTTCTATTTCACACTCAAGCCTAGAAGTTACTTTTCCCAGCATATTTTTGTCCCCAGATCTTTCCCCTCAACAAAAGTCATTTCAGGCAGATGTGATGCACACCAGTTATCTCCTTCCAGGCATCATTCCACAGTCCACCCTGCTGAGTGCCAGGTAAACTCCGTCTGCATAACAGGGCTAGAGAAACCGTTTGGGAATGCGGGGATCTTTCTGCCATCTGAAATGACAGATTTAGCTCTAGGGAGAGACCTCATAAACTGGTAGGTTTTGTTTTAGGAACTTCTGGAGAAAAGTTAGTAAGTTGATTGCAAGGGGCACATCATTACAAATAACACTCACAAATACTTTAGGAAAAGGTCAAAATTTGGAGAAATGGATAGCAGTAAAAAAAAATCTGAATTTCCTGCAGGAGGAGGAGAGTGAAGGACAGTGCCCGTCCTGGGCTGCTGTGGTGGCATGTGGGCACCTGTGTTGAGCTGCAACAGCTTGATAGCAAAACTGGGAATCTGACTTGGCTTTTCTTATTCATAGTTGTGCACTTTCAGGCATGAGAATGAAGGTATTTGCTGGTAACCAAGGAAGAACTGTCAAGTAAAGAGATTGCCAGGGTCTTTGCTCAGTCAGCGGGATCTCTGCATTGAAGTCAGGAAAGAATACTGTTGCATGAACACATCCTGAGATGGATTTTCTGTCACATGCTTGGATATGAGCATTGGTAAAGCTGCAGTAAAGGCCAGCTCCAAGTTTTGGCTGTACATGACTACCTAACCCTATATAGTGATTACAGCACATGTTTTTGTCTCTCAACTAGTATGTTAGCACTAGTACTCTTCCCTCTCAGCCAGTATGTCAAGACCTGCCCACGGTTGCTGGTCTGTACTGCTGGTGATGGTGCTGCCCACTGTCCCCAGGGCAAGTGACCTCAGCTTCTGCAGCCTCCTCAGGCTTTATTTGTGTCAATAATGCTTTTAGCTCTTCTACTGGCAAGCTTACAGATGTAAGAGTGTCCTCCTGAATCTGGAAACAAGCAACTTCAGTGCCTCTGTTGTTGCTTAGGACTTTTCCCAAGTTTATTTCAGGGAATTGCTCTTTCTGTGGCTGAGCTTATATATTCTCCCTGCCATTGATGGGCAGAAGAGAAGGAAGGAGAGGCAAAGAAAAGTAGAATAGAAATGCTGATAGCAGCTTTCAAAACCACCCCTGTCCCCGTAGTATATTCTTGATTCTTTGAATTATTAGTGATTCTGGAAAGATTTCCTTGTCTACTCTATATTTAGAAAAGGTGGGCAGGTCATGCAGTTTTAAGAACAAGGCTTATGTTAGGAGGACCAGTGCTCGTTCTATGTGTTGTAACATTTTATGCTGGCAATACTTTGAGTCAGGCATTATTTGAGAGAAGAGACATGAGTCAGAGGTTGGGTTTTCTTGCAGGATTAGGTAGGTGTCTTGTTCATTTGGGGTTTAGAAAGGAAGAGAAATGCAGTAGTAATCTGAAGCCCTGCCAACAATTTTGGTTTTATTGCCAGAACCATGATAATCTGGTATTTCCCGTAAAGCCCCGGGTGCTGTACTTGCCTTATTTTCTGGGAATTTCCGAATTCTCTTAACCTTTGTGATTGTAGGGAAAAGCCAGACAGCGGGTCTTTTCTGGGACATAAACACTGAAAACATCAAAGGTAATAAGAAGCCTCGAATATACTTGCAGATGCGTAGATCATGATCTTTATTTCAAACTCATCATTTCAGAGATCCTAGTGAGCTCAGTTGAGTGTGTGACATCTGCCCAACTTCTCATCCTTTCTCCTTCTTCCTTTTCTCCTAGGGTCTCATGGCCATTTCTGTAGGTCCGAGGAGATACTAAGTGCCTTTATTAGACATTTGGTCACTTCTCACCCTAAAGGAGAATCTTCCTTTCTTTCTGCATGTTTCTGACTCTGGCCCTGCTTTTCTGCCATGCGCAGTCTTAGCCACTGACATTGTAATAGTTAGGAACCTTGGCCTGAAAATTGCTTGGGTGCTTCGCCCAGCAGGGGCGTTTTTCTACACTGAAGCCTCAGGGCTTCTCTGCGCCTGGAAGCTCTTTCAAAACATGATGGGCCTAGGGTGTGAATTTAAAGGGAAAGGATTCCTGCCCTAAGCCCTCTGCAGATATAGGACCAGTATGTTTACTGTGCTCACAATTGGGCGTAGTTAAACAGCTAAACTTAAACTGAGAAGCCAAAGACTTTAGTGGCAGCTCCGTTCCAGGCTGTCTTTGGGCTCTCAGTGCTGTACTGTGGTGGTGTCTCTGATTAACTGCACAGGGGAGGTGATGGGGTAACAGGGAGAATGCTGGTGTCCTCAGACTCCCTATGTACCAGAGAAGAGTTCAGACCAGGCCTTATTTTCGTTTTCTTGATACTCTCTGGAGAAGCCATCCTGAACACAGAGGTTGCAGACCAGTAATTTATAAATTCCCCTTCCCTTGTGTTGGGATATGGACCCACTGCTTTGGTCCAATCCTGCCAGAGCAACCTGGGACTAAGCTCCAAGTTAGGAGTCTTTCTGTGTTACTTTTAGCCCATAGAGCTTACTGCCTTATGGGGAAGTGCCATACTACAGGGACAGCATATGGGTATTGTGTTTTACACCACGAATGATAAGCTATCAGAGTTGGCCATCCCAGCTGCCATCCATGGCCTTCACGTAGCAGAATAAGCAGCTTTCTGTCCCTGACTGTTCTCTGCAGCCTCCTGGAGGTTGGAACGTGCACCATGAACACTGGCTGAGCCCTGCTCTGTCAGGCCTCAGAAGGGCTGGGGTCAAATGAGCCTGAGGAGATCTGACTGCAAGCCCAGAAAGGAGATATGTGGACAAATTGTGTCTCCTGAAGTGCCGTTGCAGCCATGGTGGTAATCCCCAGAGCTGGGCCTGGTAAACAGAGATCTTGTGTCCCCTGCTACTGGCACAGTGCTATTTTTTCCATGCCAAGCATTATCATGGCTCTTCCAAGGACAGTTTTGATGGGGAAGGTCTCTGTATTAGAGACTGGGGAAAGAGACACTGAAAATAATTTGTGCCCCACAGGATGGAAAACAAAGACCTCTGAAAAGAAAAGGGACACAATGAGCACAGAATGCCACATACAAGAGGCATTCTTACTTCATATCTCTTCTGAGGCTAAAGGTGAAAACCCAGACACCCCTAACTGTTAGTCCATTTTTACTTGGTGCGTTAGTAGCCTTTAGAAATTGTCACTGCTGTCACTGAGGGCAATAGCATAGCAGGACTGGCAGCCAAGGCAAGATTTATATGAAAAATAGGCATGCTGTCAGTGGATTAATTAGGGTGAAAATACATACGGGGTTTTAAGCCTCTGGGCATCAGGACAGAAACAACAGTTCTGTCCTGGATATAATGCAGAAAACCTCCCTACTGGGAGGTTATTCAAGAGGATTAAGTGATACTTGTTACCATAGAGTGGAGGTCCCTGTCTAGCGAGGAGCATGGTCTAACCCAACATGGCAGTTGTCCTCTCTGCAGCACAGTGGTCTTTTCTGGCTTCCTTCTGTGCCTGTCATGAGTTCCCATGCGTCACCAAAGCCTTCTCCGTTCTTCGCTGCTGTAGTTGCCCAGAGCCTTCCCTGCTAACAGTGTTGACTGCTTGGAGAGTCATCAGTGCTGAAATGATTTATTCCTCAGCTGTTTATTGCCAATGAACCATTGGAAGGCTTTCAAAAGCCATCTTCTCTTGACCTAAGTTCAGCTATTTTTTTAGCAGCATCAGCTTTACATAAAAAGTTAGAGGTAGAGGGAAAATACGCAGTAAGGTCTATATTGATAAACAGTCCTAACTGATGAACGTCCTCCTTGCAAAGACACAGATTATTCAGAGAATCATTTTGGTTTCAGGAATTACAAGACAACTATCCTGTAAAAAGATACGATAGCTTGCTTGTTTACCATGCATATCTGATGAAATGTCAAAATATCTACATAAAAGCAGGTAACACTTTGCCAGTATTTAAACATTAGTAAAGTCTCCTGATAGAGCGGTTCATAAAATCCCAGCACCCCAAATTAATTCCATTTGGTAGGGACAGGAGAGCATCACATGGGCTGAAAACTGGGTGGAGGACCACGAACAATGGATTAGGATAAACAACAGTGTGTCAAATTATCAGGGGAGTGAAGGGGAGCACAGTGTTGGGAGCTAAAGTCTTGCCAATTGCTGCACTTCATGGTGAGCCGCATGTAGTTAAACTCTGTTGTTGCTCCTGCAGCAATTAAAAGAAGGGTATGAGAGTTCTTAAGAAGCTAAATCTGTTAATATTTAGTTAGTTGGGAAGGTTTTTTCAGAACATTTTCATACTGCAAGGCTGATGGGAGATCTTATGCATGTTCAACTTTTGTTTACATTGACAAAGGTGCTCCTGGTTAATAATCCCGTATTTTGACCAGCAATATATTTACCAGCACACTACAGAGGAAGAGAAGCAGGTTGGAAAAATTGAGGTGAAAAACCTAAGAGGGTAAGCTGTGCTTTACTGGTTCTTTCTTCTCCATCTACAGGTAACCACTGGTTTGGGTCCTTGGCCAGAAACACCATCATAAAAGCTAGTCCTTGTTGGAGACTGAATCCTCTTTTGCTGGAGGACGTTGCACAAAAGTTCTTGTTCATTGTCTTCTGTTATCTGGCACTGGATAATAACAGTAGAGTCCACTGAGCTGACTCTGAGGAATAGTGTTAAATATGGTGACATCCTTGAGGATTGGAGGAAAGTTATGTGCAAATCCCGCAGTTGACTGTTCTGACTGGTTGTAGACATAAGGAAGCTTCTGGGGAAGAATATAATCCATATATCCTCTTTCATCCCATGTGCCACAGACTTGAGGCTCGTGTCCTGTTCTCTATACTCTCTTGCTCAACAGCCTGTTAGGATCCTGTGTCAGAATAGGATTCTGCTTATTCACAGGGTCTTCATCTCCCTCCTTGGCTTGGCTTTCATGGGAGAGGCAGAATGGGAGAAGTGGTTTAATGACAACTTGCTACCTTAAGTGGTTTTAAGAGGGAAGGAGTCTGTAACAAAAATATCAAGGGGATGAGTGACTCTTGGCTGTGCTTTTCTTGCTGTGCTGATGCCCAGTGCACAAGGCCAGTGCTGCCCTCCAATACCTAGGGCAGTGCTACTAAAGGGGGCACCAAAAATAATTATGGCAAGAAGGTAAAAAAGAATAACAAACTTTTTTCCTTCCTCTAGGTGCTACAGATTCATCCAATCTCCTCCTTACTGTTCCCTGCATCTTTTAACCTGCTCCTCCCAGCTATGATCCCTTTTCATGGCCCCTGCTTGTCCTTAGGAAATTAGACCAAGTGTGATTTTTAGTTGAGCTGGGCACAAGGTCCTGAAACTGCCCCAAGGCCACTAGCTCTTCCTCTATCTTTCTGAATGCAGAATGTTCCTCTGCTGCTGGCTCAGCACATGGCATCACGGGACACAGACTGGTGCCCATAGACAAGGACGTGGGCAAAAGCATTTGGGGTTGTGTGAGGTTGCTGTCAGTCTTCCTCTGTATGAGCATGAGGGTTCTCTAACTGCAAACTGCAGCACCTAGGTTAGCAGTAAGTCTTTCTTCTCTTGGTGTTTCAGATTTGGCAACCAATCAGGTAGAGCAGCTTTTCCCTGCAGGGGCTGACAGGGCATGTTGTCTAAGGATAAAGAGCAGCCACCTTTCACTGAGTTCAGCTTCTACATCTTAGGACGGGGTGAGAGTGAAGATCAGAGAGCACCACAGAACCCTGAAGAAGCAATAAGGTATTTCAGAGCTGTGTATATTACTGGAATTTTTAGTGCATCACCCTGAACTAGTGGAAAAAGAAAGAAGCACCAATGTTCAGATATCTGAGAGGTTGAGAAGATGATTCCGACCCTTTCAGGTTTATAGAGAAATGGCTGCTTCCAGTTGAATGTGAGAGGTGATCATCATTTCCTGAAATGAAAGGAAGATGAAGCTGGGGCTTAGAGAGATGATTAAGGTTTTCAAGGTCTTGGAAAGAAAAAGTATGCATCTTACAGCCAAGGTGAAGTGAGATGGGAAAGACCAAGATGAGTGGTTTGGATTATATTGCAAACAACTGGGGGGCAACCTGTCATGGGCAAGGAGAAGAAAACAGAAAGAGGGATGTAAAGGACAAAGAACAGATGGGCTGTGTCTGTGGGAATGAGTATAATGTCTTTGGGGACCAAAACACCAACTTGTTTGGAACAACTCACAGACCACAATAACTATCTGTGGGGATATATCTGCAGCCTCTTACTACCTGCTTTGGTTTTGCATTGACAGCCTTTCTTGCAGGGACTCCAGATCTCCGAGGCAGGGTTGTTGAGAGATTGGGACTGGGATACTTGGACTTCCTTGAGGTTGGCTAGATCCCAGGGTCCCTGTGTCAGAGAAATGTAGGTGTGTTGCACCACACTTTTTCTGTCAGGATCCTGGTGAGCTGAATGGGTGTTACTGGGTTGATGCAACCCTGGGATAGGGATGTGGTCTACTCAGATTATGAGGGTGTCTTCCAAGTTCTTTTGTAATTCTGTGATTTGATGTCCACCTCAACCCTGTCTTTGCCCTGTCTTTCTACATTGATTCTGTAGATGCTGAAAATAGCAAAGGTCCAGTCAGGATTATTCAGGATAGCTCCTCAGCACTATTGTAGGACTCTTCCCTCTTACACACTTACCAGAAAGCCACTTGCACAAGATATTAGCCTGATGCTTTCCTGTGCAAATGTTCCCCAGCGGAGGACACCTCACTCCTTTAACCATTTTTTTCGTACTGCTTCTATAGCAGGTAGCTTTTTCATACTGCTTTTCATAAAGCCTCTGAGCATTTCCTTTTTGGATGTCTAGGTGGTTGCCTTAATTTATATGGCTGCTAGGGTGGTCATTCAAAGATTGCTTGGAGAGATGATGAAGGGGAGAAGCAATCACCCTGTCACTCTTGCATGGAGATGAGAACTATCCATGCTTGTAACACAAGATGAGTCCCACATTGTGTCTCATCTTTTCTCAGGTTTCCTTTGGATCCCAAACTCCTTCCGTTTGTTGTCACTGCTGCTTATAATGGGTGTTTGTGGTGACATCCAGAGTTCCTGACTGCTGCATTGTTCCCCTTGTGCTATTCCCAGCACAGAGTCATAAGATACAGTCCCTGCCCCAAATGTATTAAGTAGGATCTTTGAGAGAGGGAAGGGAAGCACAGTGAAGGCATGTGAATTGTCCTGCTTTACGCAACATTTCTGGGATAAAACCCAGCACTATTAATAGCTCTTTGTTTAACAACCATCTTTGTTCAGAATTCTGGTTTTCACCTTAAGTTGTTTGTGTTGTGCAGGATCTGTTGGTGAGTCCAGCAGAAGATCTCACTTTGTGATTGGCCTCTAGACTTAAAGCAGGTCTAATAAATCCCATCCACGTAGAATTCAGAATACTCTTGTTGCTGAGGTCATCACATTGATGTATGTCATCTTCTGCAGACCCACATTTCGTGGCTGCATGGTTGGTGCTTGGTTTAGCTTGATCGTGTAAGTGTCTCTGCAGTGTCTCCTAGAAAATGAGCTATGCCACCGCTTCTTTTGCTTCTGTTCCTCAGATCCTTAAATGAAGTAGTGGATCCACTAGCAAAGGTTTGCTCACATCAAAAACTCAGATTTGCCTTATCTTCATTCTTATTTGTTGCCTGTGAATATTCCATCAAGTGAACTTTCTGCCGGAAATATTTGTGGAAACAGTAACTGCTGATTAAACTTTAACGAAGAGTCACAGGAAACAAATTTTAAAATTGCAACTGTATGTTTGTGATTATGACAGCTCTGTCACTGCTGTCAGGGACTAGAATTGATGGAGGCCACAAAATCTCTTTATCCAACCAAAATGAACCAGAGTTGCTTGATTTTTTTTTTTAACACAAGCCACAAACTGCTCATGAACAATTTACAAGCCAAAAATTAGCCAGTATGGCTTTCCAGAGAATAGTTCTGAAGAATATTGCAATAAGCAATATTCAAATATAAAAAGGGGGAAAATAAGGATAAAAAAATTAATCAGGAAGAGCTGACATCCGTGAGACTCCTGGCAGCCATAAATCAGCCTGTTTGGGGGACATTTCAGTGTAAGCCACCCATCACTGTGCTTCAGTGGGGGTCCGGAGCTCTTCAGAACAATGCTGGGAAGCCACACTCTGGACAAGGCAGGAGACACGCTGTGTTAGTGTCTCTGCTGGGCAGTGCCCAGTGTCCCAAATGGAATTTACAACTCGCTTCTCCTCTATAACCCACTGAGGAGGGTGGCCCCTGCTCCGTAGGGTTCAATTGCTTGCTCGGTTCAGCTGGCCCGCTGGATGCTGTGGGCATGGACTGGAGCCGACCCCTGCATGCGGATCAAGTTCTGTTTTGCAAATAGTCACGCTGACTTCAGTGGAGTGATTGATATATGGGAAGAAAGTAGAGTTTGGAGAGCCACTCTTGGAACCTGATATAGGTTCCAGAAGTGGCTGAGACCCAGAAAGTCCTGAGTATTATGGGAATATTAGTAATATAGAGTGGTAATTCTATGTACATTTGATAGGATTTGGGACCATATACGTCTATGTACATTTGATAGCATTTGGGCTGTCTTGAAAAAGCTGTCCCAAGGATGATCTTTATTTTCTTTCCTTTTCCTGTGTCTGGATGAAAAACAGACCTGCGGTTAATGTCTGAGGGTTCTTTTGGTACTTGTGCTTTAAAACATTTCTTAAACTAATAGAAAAACTTTTCATCTTTCTAATATAACATTACAGAAAACAAACAAGTCTTTAATGCAAGCCCTGGGGTCTCTTGTGGGGAGATCCTGATAAAAACACGGCTTGCTGTTTTGGAAATACCCTCTGGTGGATTTGTCAGAAC
This sequence comes from Crypturellus tataupa, assembly GCA_034781795.1. Lineage (NCBI taxonomy): Eukaryota > Metazoa > Chordata > Aves > Tinamiformes > Tinamidae > Crypturellus > Crypturellus tataupa. The sequence goes on along the minus strand of JAWLRI010000221.1, from coordinate 365,269 downwards.
CCTACCAGAGACAATGGTGAACTTTCAAAATATTTGTAATGAAGACTGCAAGTGGTTGACTTTTGTCATGGAATAGTAGTGGCCGTGATTTTATAGGTTAAAAGTAAAAAATCCCCCTGCAAATATTAGAAACTACTAGCTGAATTTATCATCTGCAGACTTTAAAGTACTTGCTCTGTTCAAAGAGCGTAGAAATATACCTGTATCGTGCAGCGTGTCCCCATGGCCTTTTATGTCACATCAGGACATTCTCTGATCCAGAACATCATGGGAATTTGAAAAAAGGTTCCAAGCTGGGAGGTCCCTCCTGACTTTCACTTGACCTTTGCCAGACCTGAATTATATCCTTGTAATTGGTCCCGAATTCTTGCACATTTGCCCTACTAGGTTAAGCATGTTTGAAAGGTCTTGTTAAAGCTGACTGTCACCTCTGAGTTTGAGCGGGCGGGAAAGGAGGAGGATTTAGGGATTTTGTCTGTGTAGGTTGAATTTCAGCAGTTCCTCCACAGTGAGGTGCTGCAGATTGTGCTCTGTGCTCCATGGTCTTCCTGACCTCAGACCTGACATCTCTGCAGTTTAACACTTCCAGACTAAGGTGCTCACTCCATTATAATATGAAATATGGGCAGAGGAGGAAAAAATTCTGGAATGCTGTGCTAAAAATGCATACTTGGTGCTAAGGTAAGAATAGTCCCTCACTTTCACATGTGACTTCAATGGGCACCGGACAGGGTTGGGCAAAGAGAGGGAGACGAACATGCAGTTACTTGGGAAACAGTGTGTCTCACTCAGAGACTCGGTTGTATTTGTCTATTTATAATAGTCCCTCTTGTTGATATATTGGAAGGATTTAGTGGCTGTCTTTTGGAGGTGTTTTGTACTCATGGGACTGTAACTACTCTTTATTTTTGCAAATTTACCTGTAATGCTGTATTTTCTGCCCTCTTGTCATTGGTAGAGCCCAGGCACTGCCTATATTACAAGGATTTAATCGTCCCTTTAACTAAGATTTTTTCTGTCTCTTACATCTTTTAAATAAACACTCCCACGGCTGATAGTGCTGTGAAATATCAAATAATTCTTTCATCTGTTTTTATACTGATGTTTTTTCACTGAGAGTATTTTTACATAAGCAAATCCTTCTCTGTATGCTTTCATACATACGTACGGATGTCACAATAACCATTTAATTAAACAGAGTTTTTTTTTTTTTTTTTTTTTTTCATTTTTAGATTATTTTGTTGCCAGAGTTAGAGTGCTGTGTTTTACCTTGGTGATTCAAAGATGATGGATTCCGCCCAGGTCCTTCCCCGTGTACTTTCCAGTGAACTAGGGCAAATGATTTGTGCTTAATATTCAATCACTGAAACAAAGAATTAATGTATTTAAAAGGTTTGACTGCTCTTGGCTATTCATCTGTTGTCGCCATCATCTGGCGTTCCATAGCATATGGGTGGGCCATTTTTTCAGCTGATTGCGAAGATAGAGATAAAGCTATATTGTATGAATTGCTGTGTCCAAGGTCATCTGGAAATTGAGCAGTTCATAAAATATATCTTTGTTCAAAAATATATTTGATTATATAAAGTATGATCCGGAATCAATTGGGTACAAACAAGATGTTGCCTTTAGGCTTGAAAACACATTGTTAGAGGCATGAAGAGCAAAAATTGTTGCTGCTGTCTTTGTGTGGCTATTGTTTTTTGTTTTAATAAGAACAGAATGAATGACATTTTTCCATCAGACCGCTTATGCTCAACTATACCTCCAGGACAACTTCTTGGCCAAAAATATTCAAAACAAACAAACACAATGGCAATTCTACTCCGATTACATTGTTTCCAAACCAGCTAGTGTTCATAGAGTACTAGGTTTGGCAAATTCAAGCACTTCAGCCCTGTCTTTTAGTATTGCATATTTGCACACAAATCTCTTGTAGTTGTTGTACTATTCAGGTAAGCATCTAAGTACTTACATGGGCATCTCAAATAATTCTGTCCATTCTTGATAAGAACGCTCACCATCTCCCTTAAAAAATAGGGGTGCAATGGCTGGGTATTGGGGAGACATCCTTATTCAGTGGCCAAATGCCTATTGATTCCAGTGGAGCTAAGTTTTCAATTTATGTTTCCGTACCAAAACATACACCAGTCTCAAAACTTACACATGAAAGAAAAGTAACGAAATAGTGAGTGCAGGAGAGGAAAAGATGAAGGAGGAGGAATTCATCAGTTGCACTTTTAGGTAGGTGGAGACAACATTTGTAAGAGGAAAGTGAACTTGATGGCTTTGTAGCATCTTGGGCATTTCTTAATATTTTTTCCTGTTGATTGAGCTTGGACAGGAGGATCATTTACAGAGAAATCATCAGGCCCACTTGCGGCTGGACAGTCAGGTTTTTTTGACTGCTGACAATGGTCTGTTGAAACTTAGAGTCTTAAATATATATACTGTGGTGAACTAACTCTGTAGTCAACTCTCTGTTCCCTGGGACAATGAGGGCTGCAAGAATCTCCTTAAGGAAAAAAGGCCTGTGTAACACGGATGCAATGGGACGTATAGGGTAGGATAGTGCAGTCATTCCAGGTTGAGCAAGGACTCCAAGTGTGAGTCCAGCTCAAGTGGGTTCCTACAGTGTCATTTCAGCATCTTTCCACTTCCTTCTAGTGATCAGAGATCACTGTACTCTGGGAGCCAACTGTGTTGATGGCCTCAGCTAAGCTCTAGGGTCTGGAAGAAATACAGATATGTTGTCATACCTAGTGACTCCAGCTACTCAAGTGGGAATGCCTTCTTGCTGGCAAGGGCAGAGCACTAGGGGACATTCTAGGAACAGGGTACATCTCCTGTCCTTGGAGAGCTTCAGCTGTTGTTATTAGGCCTTGCTGAAGCTCGGGTCTCTGCAGTGATTGCACATATAAACTCACGGACAACAGAGGCAATGTGTGTGTGCCCAAAGTGAGCCACATAACCTTGTGCTTGGTCCTGCAGTGGAGTCTTTATCATAACAGATCTAGTATGGAGAGACACGGCTCTGTGTTAATCAACAGGTTTAATTGTAGTCACAGACAGTCTGACAGGCATGAAGTGCTGCCCCAGGAAATGAAAATGGCACATTGTGGTTTACCTGGCAATTACTGCTGCCCATGACTGCAAGATCTGAATGAGCTGCTGCAGTGTCCAGAGACACATCACCAGCTGTGAGAAAATCTGGTCATAATTTTTGCATAAACTGGAAATACAAGTTGCCTAACACATGAGATATATTGTATATACCATGTTATATTTCATGTTCTGCAGTAACTGCATTTTAAGAAAATGCAGAAAGTCTTTTTAAGAAAAAAGTGCATAAAAAAGTAGAGTGAGCACTAGCGGTATTAGAAATACTAATCAAAGCTGCTGCCTTTTTTTTTCCCCCCCAAATAGTATCCCATGTTTCTATTCCTTCTAGCTGGAAGGAGCTTTCTTTAAAAGCTCTTTTCTATTTGTCAAGTCAGCTTTTTTCAAGAGTATTGTAATGGCCAAAGAATCAATGTGGGCAGGAGTTATTGCTTCTGAGATTCAGTTTTGTCTCCTTAACACATAAAAGTCAAAGCAGACACAGGCCAAAGGAGCATCATGTCTAGTACATGTCTAATAAGAACAACAGAGATAACAAACATACCAAAAGCAGTATGTTTGCGTTAACCAAAAAATATTAGCCCAGTATAGAGCACGCTGACCCACCTCAGGCACTTCTAGTCTGTAGACCTGAATGATGATGCATCGTACCATGCACATATGTCCTAACCCTGTGCCAGCAATGGTAGAAATTAAAATTTTCTCTTTGGGGGAATTCCATCTTCGAAAAAGACTCCATGTTTTAATTTTAAGCAAGTCAAGGCTGCCAAACATTTTCCATGTAATTGACCTACCTGAACCTCCTGCCACCACCTTTGTGTCAGACAATGGAGGGACCTGCAGTGGCTGCCATCATTTCCTGAATGAGGTCAGGAAATCAGTCACTTCTATTCGTGGTGTCTGTTGTCCAGAGAGCCAAGTTATGTCTGATGATTGTTTAGAATATCCCAGGGTGAACAAGATATGACTCTTAAAATGATGGTTGTAGTTAGTGCGGCTGGATGTTAAAGAATTGGGTGACTTTGTTGGGAATACTTGCTTCTGCTTTATGCTGTTGAGGGGCTGTTTATCTGTGGTTCTTTGTGGCGATCTGTTTTTGTTACTGTTCTATTGTTAGACTTTTTTTGAACATTGTCCATTTATGAAAAATTAAGTTTTGAGTTCAGGCTCAGGGGTGTTTCCAGGCATTCTTTAGGTACTGAAATAAAAGAGCTGTTGTTATCATCAAGGTACCTCAGTGTAACATCAAATGTAGTCAGGAGAGAATTGATTAAGACAGTATATGTATACAGTCCTTGTAAGGTGGATATTAAAGCAACTCTCATGGAGAAATTCAAAGCTCAGATTCTAGAATTTGGTAATTCTCTCCATAAGAAGGTGGTAACTTGGCAGTAGATGACAGGACTGCTGTTACCAGGCAGACTCTACTGCAAACACCTCTTAATGGAATATGAAAATTGAAATGAGTAAGGGAATTGTGTCCCTTACTGTGACAGAATTAGCTGTTCTGGGGCCCAATACATTTAAGGTTAACTTAATTCTTATGGTCTATGCAGTCAGCATAGGCTGGGTTATCTGGAGTGAGCAAAACTCGTAGAAACTCCTTATTTATTGTTAGTCTCACCTTTGCCAAAACTGATCTTTCCTTTCTGCAGTACTCCTTAAATTTCGCACAGTCATAGGCCAGAAAAATTGTCTGGAGTGCCTCGTATTAGCGCTGATCTCCTGACACCTTACACAATTGCTCCTGTCTGACACCTTGTCTTTGTGAAGCTAGTGGGACTTCATCCCTATGAAGAGGCAATTTGAATTCTGATAGAAGAGGGATTGCTGGAATTGAAAGATAACAACAGATATGGGGCTCAAATAATTGTGTGAAGTCATGTGTAGATATGTCACACAAGCACAATCAAAAACCCATCCTGATACTCATGAACCCACATGCAGTGATTCAGCAGGCTCTACTGCTAACCTAGATATGGAGAAGACCATGAGATGGCAGCCAGAATCATGAAACTCAAATAATGAGGTGTCAAAATGAAATTTGTGCCTGGGTCCAATGGATGAGATGATTTGGACTGAAAGCAGGCAGCACTATTAATGTGGCTTGGAGGCTGGGTCAAGTTCAGTGTTTTAGCCCTGACAAAAGCTTCATTGACAGCATTTGGGCAGCAGTAACTGCATGGAAAAGGCCGGAAAGGAAAGAATTGGTGGGGCAATTGGATCTGGACCTCCGTGATATCTGAGATATCTGAAAGCTGAGACTGTTTGCAGGGACAGTGTATTGTTCTGATATGTGTAAAGCTCCTGATTGATAGGACTTTCCCAGTGTGCTTGAAAAAGTTGGGAGGACATAACATGAGCCAGATGTTCAGATATTAAGAAAAGAGGGCACTTTTAAAATCTGCACATCTTCTTGCACTGTGCTCGGGATACTCTGAACATTGACTCTATGGTTTGGCTGTGGAAAAGATAGGAAATAGGTTGATGTTAAAGCTAGAAATGAACCAAAATGTAGAGCACTGACTTTGACATATTCCAGTTGAGGTACTAAGTGTGCTGCTTTAGTCTCTCAAGCTACTTTAGTTTACTGGTGAAGGTTGGGAGATGATTCATTCATAGCCTGCAAGTACCTAAAAAGGAGAGAGGTTTCTAATTGGTAGATGGGACTCAATTTTACCAGCAGAAGGCAGAGATCTGCTGGCTGGAAGCCAAAGTTGAGGAAATTCAGGCTAGAAATAAGGGTGCAGTTTAAGGAAAAACAATCAAAATTCACTGAATGCCTTGGCTGCTGTGTGGCAGACATCATTGCTTAAATGACTCTAAAAGAGAATTTCAGTATTTTCCTAAAGGTGCAGAAATGACTTTGAAAGATCCTCCAGCCATGAGCAAACCTTCCAGGAGACCAGCAGCCCATGGCTGGCTTTCCATACTGACACCACTGCTTCTGTTTTAGATGGAGTGACCTGTTCATGGCTTGGAGACACTTGCATGGCTGCATCCCCAGCCTTAAGAGCTCTTCTTCCTTTTCCCATGCTGCTGTGTTGATGTCCAAGCATAAGCCATACTGAGCCACACATAGATGTGCTGGGACTTAGTGAGTTCAGCTACGTGTCTGTGCAGGTAGCACTTTTTGCAGACACATTCCAGAATATTTGGATTGGATTTGCCTTCAACTGTCTTGTGTGATTCAACAGGGGAATTACAGTCCACTAATTGGACAGTAAGCCAGCCCAAGATAGGGCTGCAGTAAGCCAGCCCAAGATAGGCAGTTTGGGAAGGAAGCATGTTCTCCTCCGTATTTTCCAGGTGAGATTCTCTTTGCTAGAGGGATGTGATGAAGTCCCCTGCACTATGTGTCAGCTCCATCTCTGCCAAACCTGCTGTAAGTCACTCTGGGGGTGCTCACTTGTTAACATGGTGTGAGTTATGGTGGCTGAGGACACATCAAAGTCGAAGAGAAACCTGCATGAGATTGGATGAAATATGGTTCACGGAGGTGGCAGGGGGACTGGAGAAGACAGCTCTCTTGGGATATTTCTTGCTTGTCCTTGGCCCTGTCCTTCAGTAATCTCAGTGTTTCTGGGCTTTTGACTGCTCTTCCCAGCATTTCTGTGCAGAGGGGCAGGGTTGGCAGATCTTTCTCCCAGGCCATGCGGCCTGCCCCTTACTGCTGCAGACCACAAGCGTAGACATAATATAAAGCAGATGCACCAATGCCAAGGTTGGGACCTTCCCAGTATTTAAGGGATGTGTATACTGTTGAAATGGTACAGAATGACCTTAGTGTACAATAGAAGCGAAGCCACATACATTCACACAGAATAAATATTTGACAAAGTGTATTTTTTTGTTCCCCCAGATGACTGCTATAAAAGCAAGGTCCTGTTTACCTTGCAGGTTCTCCTCGTGTGGTGTTCTGAGAAGAGATGAGCTCTCCTCCATTCATTGCCTTCCCACTCTTTTGGTTGACCAACTGCCAAGCAAGTGTCAGGAATACTGGCTTTGCTAAACCCCGAGGACTTTGAATTTTAACAAACCTCCTAAAATTTAGGAAAGACTGAAGATTTTTTTTTTCTGAAGTCACTTCCTATGCGATTCTCAGTGACCTGAGAAACAGTGCAAGCCTTCAGTATACAGCCTGAAGTGCTTGTCTGTAGGTATCTAATTTTCATGCTGTCCAGGTCCCGTTACCGCATGTCCAGGTGTCCCCATCCTGGTGCCAGTGACACAGGTCTCTAGTGAGCATGAGCAGGCAGAGGTGTGCAGAAATTCCGATAGGGAATTTATTCAATAGGTGAAATTATGATAGGTGATTTGTTCTCTCTTCCTTAGAACACTAAACATGTTTCCTTTGCACTTCTGGGTCTTGTTGTCTTCTGTGCCTTGATGCCTGTATAGCTTGACAGCACAGAGCGGGATGAGCAGGGGATGCTGAGCACTCAGTCTGCCCTGTCACCCTCTCATGTGATCTCACAGCAAGATCACAGAAATCTCCGTGTTTTCCTTGCCAGTGTTGCCTAACTAATTCCTATTGCCTTGAACTGTTTCATTCCTGACCATATTGATACTTTTTTTGATTAAGAGCAATCTATCTTTTGATCTCCTCACACATAAAACAAAGGAATGGGGAGGTTAGTTGGAGTTTCCTGCCAAGTGAGCGTACGGCTGATGATTGCTGTGCTTTCTATTTCATTTGTGTAAGATCACCTTCAGTGAAAACAGCCTTTAAATAAAACCAACCTGTGATTATTTAGCTTGGCAAGAAGAATGAGAGGAGAAATACAAAGGTCTGTAAAATAGTGATTGCACTAATGAAACCCATCCGGTACCTCCTCCTTTTATTGCTGTCCCATATCACAAGATCGGAATGCACTAAGCAATTAGAAGACAACCAGTGCATACTAGGTGGTGGAAATACTTTATCTATAACATATCTTAGACAAGCGGAAACCATTATTACCAATATTCTTAAGGTAAAACCTGGAAATTGCAATTTTCTGTTTTAAGTTTAGGTCTGAGAAATGAAAAGGGAAACTGGAAGAATACATATCTGTCACTTGAAAGAAAAATTGCCAACCTGATAATCTTTGCATGCCTGGTGTATTAGAAAGCCTGGCATGGACTGATAAGCAGTTTCCTCTCTCCAGCCTGATGTCCCAGGGGCAGGGTAAGATCATCTGCCTGAAACACCCAGGAAAGGTCACCTACCATGTTTCAGCATGGAATGACTGAGGACCTGTCTGTCGTTGGTGTTCCTTTTTTAGACTTTTTTAGGAACACACGTTGGTGTTCCCTTTTTAGGGACTTTATTCTTTCAAATTTCTAACTGTGACCCAAACTGTGCTGTCCCTCCTCTCTCATTCTCTACAATGTAGGTTTTCATTTCAGCCTCCCTGGGTAGCCATCGCTTTGCTGCTGATGCTGTCATTCTGAATGCCCTTTTTTAACAGCTTTGCCTCCCTGGAGATGTTTCAGTCCTCTTGGCAGATGAGGGGGTGTAGAGTGAGTGCCTGGCTCATACAGGGGAGCACAGGAGCATCCAGAGTGTGCACAGCTGGAAGGAGAGGGAACGACTTCCCATTGCCGCCCTCTTCTCCAGCTGTGTGTGTGTGGGGGCGGGTTGTGGGACCAGCAGCAGGTCCGTCAGCAGTGACAGAGGGGAAGGAGATGCTGGTAATCAGAGGCAGCAATGGCAAGATGGAGAGACAATGAATCTACAGAGAACTTGAGCTCCAGCAGCTCTTGCTCAGGCTGCCTTGAGTGCTCTGGAGAGCACAGTAAGCCCCTGCACCAGCAGGAGATGCAAGGGCCTGTCTGTGCAAGGGAAGCCGCTGAGCAAACCAGGCTCTGCAGCCTCCCTCCCTTCCCTGCCCAGATGTTTCTGACTCCGTGCTCCTTCCTTCCCTGCCTGTGCTAGTAAGACCTGGGCTTCCCCTCTCACTGCTGTCCAGAGTTTGCTGGGCAATAGGGACAGGACACACGTGTTTTCCAAGGGAAGGTGCTCGGTGGGCTCACACCACCTGCATGCAGTCTCTGCAAGAGGCAGGTTTCACCTTGTCTGGTTTCTCTCTTTGTAGCTGTCCCTCCCAAACTGAAGAAACTGAAGAGCCCAAACGTTCATGTGGGTGAGAAGATTTCGCTGAAATGTGAGGCGACTGCTGGCAACCCTCAGCCTTCCTACAAATGGTTTAAAGATGGCAAGGAGCTGAAGAAGAGCAAAGACATCCGCATCAAATATGGGAATGGCAAGTAAGTATGCGACATAGAGAGCATGGATAGCAGCTAACTGATGCTGAGCGCCTGGGTGCTGTGGGACATCGCCCCAAGTTCCTGTGTTGCTAGAGGTGATGCTGTGCTTTCTGAGGCACTGCTGAACTATCCTGAAATGCTTCCTTGCAGTCACAGCACCAAAGCAGGGTATTTAGTGTGCTCAGGAGACTCAGAGAGGTTCAGGTGCTGTTCTCCAGAGTTGCCAAACCCAGTTTCACCTGCGGTGGGTCAAGAGAGAGGAGCAAGGACGGCCCAGGACATACATCAGCTGTGTAGGATGAGACTCCTCTCTTTTAACTGGTACCATTACATTGTACCTGTAAGCTGTGGTACATCCTGGAGAACCCTGTGAGTCGCTGTGCTTTAGACACAACATCTGTGCCTTCTTTAGTTAAATGGTTTGCTTTAGAAAAATGTTTGAGAAGGTTAGGTGTTTTGCTAACTGTTGTCCATTTGGGAAGGTCTTTGACTAGGCCCCACAGCAGACCATAGCAACTGATCCGAGATGGTTAGTAAATAAAAGTATTCAGTGTCAAACAATTTTCTTTATGTTTTCTGTATGTATAATGCTGTAAATTCAAACAACTAACTAGGAAATGGGGCATAGCTGCAGAGATCTTATCAGAGACAGGAACCAGGGAAGAGAGGGTCTCACTGGAAATTGGTTTAAATAGATCCATGCTGATATTTTCCAAGACCAAATACTTGCATATTTTATATTCTGTGATTGTTACCATGCTGAAATTCATATATTTCACCTAGCCAGTAAAAAAACAGCTTGCAACTGTCTGTTACCTTGGCAATCTTAAAAGTAATTCTTTGCTAACATGTTATGGCTGAGTGTGTGAAAAAAAGGCTCATCTCTCTTCTTATGGTGAATGGAGTTAGTTTTCATATCAATGATACCCTCATAATGGTTGTCCTCCTCTGTAATAAGTGCAGAAAGGTTAGTGGCAGTTTTGGGATAAGATAGAGGAGCTGTCAGTAGAAAGTTTAGGCTAATGGCATCAGCAGTCGTGATGACTGAATTGTATCTGGTGGATGATGAGTGCTCAGGAAAGGCTGCCTGTGCTCACAGACCATGGAGGGAGAGCAGAAATGTGTCTACCTCTTTGCACTGGGATCCTGCCTCTAGCCAGCAGCTCCTCTGAGCTCACAGGACCTTCCTTGCCTCTGGGGCACCTCCTGTCCAATATTAAGCTTTAACAGCATGGTATCCCACTCACAGCGTGGTGGGACAGAGAGAGAACACACTCCCCAGAGCAGGGACACAATCATATGGAACGAGGTTGATCCTCTTTCCTCAGGACACTGCTGTCAAGTCCTAATTTTGCATTTACTAGTTTCTATGGCAACGTGTTGGCTCAGAGCCCACTAGTGACAGACCGAAAACATGTTGTGTGCTAGAAGTGTTTCCTGCTGGCAAAATAGGCCCAAGAATAAACATCTTAAAGAAATCTGAACACCTGCTTCCTCCAGGGTCTGAGGTCCTCCCAGTAGCACAGGCCCACAAGTGTTCCCTGTTGGTCTGCCCTCCAGAATCACTTCCCGTCCTTGGCTCTGCTCCCTCCCTCTGGTAAATCAGGCCATTAAACAGGCAGGTTTCCTACACAGAGCAGATGCCTGGCCACTGGAGCTGGGCTCATACAGTTGTCCAGCCAGCCCCTAGCCTTGAGGTGATAAGTCTTTGCCCACTGTTGAGCAGACTGTGTGCAGGACTTCTTCTTCAGGCAGGTCTGGACGGTCTATATGAACCCTGTCCTTCACTTTAGGGTCTCCACAGAGTTTGCTAGATTTCAGTACTCAAAAATACCTTGAGTGAGGAGTGCTTGCTGTAAGCTGAACTGGCTCATTCTGGACTCTTGTACAAAAGCAAAGACAGATTAAAAATTGGTCTGTACTAACACAGGTTGAGGGCCGAGGGAGCAACTTTGTGCGTGTCTGTTAAGCAGCGAGGAACTCCAGCAAGTTAGGAGCGGGTTCCAGCAAAGGACAGGCATTCTAAACTGCTAAGTTTAGGAAGAAGATCTTAGTAAATGATAATTAATTCAAGAGTAACAAGCTTTATGTACCAGACTTTGCTTAGAAATAATATTGATCTGCAGATAATCCTCTATTCTGAATAAAGTGATGTTTTCCAAAGGGCTAGAAGGCAAAGTATTGGCAAGCGACACTCACTGCAAAGCACCCCTGGGAAAAAAGACATCACAGCACCTGCTTAGGTACACAAAATCATTTCTTTAAAAGTTTGATCCAAAGCCATGTTAGACTCGCTTGCTGGAACCAGGCAGGATGAGCATTGCCAGGTTGTAGAGGTGTCCATAGAGTTTCCCTTGGCCCTGTCAGTCCTCAACATAGCTGGGCATAGGTCTGAGTCCAGCTCTTCATTTGCAGCCCTGCAATCCCTAGGCAAAATATGGAGGATTTGGATGGGCAGCTGCCATCTGTGACTCTAATGCTCTGTGCCTCAGTTTCTTTCTTGCAGAATGGAGACTACCCTGTATATTAAACAAACAAACAAACAAAGAACTCTGGCTAAAAAGGGTGAATGAAGCCTCCTTTTGCCCTGATATGATCAATATTTTTATCTGATTCCGTGGACTTCCTAGAACTGAAGATCTTTTTGAAAATAAGGGAAGTGCATGTTGTAAGGAAGACAGAATCAGTTAAGTGCTTATCAGATCTTTAGCTTTTCCGTCAATCATCTTTCCTCTTTTTTTGTCAAACTTACCTGCACAGCTTCTTCTATCAGACAAGGCAGTCAACTTTTCAATAAGCATTTTTTGGAGGGAGGGGAAAAAATCTGATTCCTCCTTTCTGAACTTCATGTTCCCTTTGTAATTAGGAACAGGCCGGGGCTTGCCTGATTTGCGCAGAAAGGAAGCTTCCCTTTAAAGTGGAAGAAATTATTGGCTGGAGTTTTATCTCATGTTCAATTTAAATAAAACACAGTTAGAGACCTCGAGACATTACCCAGAATGAAATATATACCTTAGTGACAGCAAAGTGAAGCGAGTAACTCTCCTTCTCAGCTGCTGGAGAGATAGTGTTTTCTACTGAGTGCATCTGAGATCTGATCTGGGCTGCAGGATCCCAAGAAGTAAAAGCTGAATTTTGAATCTCTGAAAGTCCTGGTAAATAGTTGAATGACAATGGAGGAGAGATTCGGGGAGTTTCCACTTGCTGAAGAGTAGCTTACCTACCCTGACATAGCTGCAACTACTTGTGCAGTGCTCAGCCCTTAGTCATGTAGGTTGTCAATTGAAGTTAGAGGGGGTCCGAGGGCTCAGTGGTCTCCTGGCTGTTCTGTCTTTACAGCCACTTCTCTTTGTACGTTTTCTAACCATGGGAGATCACTGGGATGATGAAGTAGGCGTATCATTAGATTGGAGAGGGTTGGCAGTTCAGTTTGGGACAGGCTGACCGTATAACCTCCCTTGAGAGTACTGCCCTACTTTCAGTATCACCAAGAATCCCTATTGTTAGCCTGTAAGTGGAGCCAAGGGATGCCCTCCTCTCCTGTTACTGTACAGTAGTCCCTTAGGCAATGCCAGTTGGGACAAATTCATTGCTGGGGTCTTCCTTGCAGAGCTCCCTGCTGTCAATTCTACCCCACCCGCAATGAATGGGGCTGTGGTCTTCCTTATACAGCTCACTGCTTTGGAATGAAGGCAAAAAATAATAATGCCGAAGCAGCAGGGGAAAGAGAGTGCCAATAGAGATAAATGATTTCCTAATTAAGCCTGGAGACAAGGAGGGGCAGAGAACTGTTGAAGCTTTGTGGGAGCCAGAGTGAACCCAAGCAGGCTATACCACCACGCTGGCAGGGGTCTTTGGGCTGACATTTTTAAACAAAGGAAAAAGCTCATTTGACAATGGATCTTGCAAGACCAATTCCAGATGCCTTGAAGCTAAGACTCTTCTCAAGCACCGGTGGTGTTATAATCACCAGGGGAGCTTCTGTCTTGCTAACTCTCACGATGTGATTATAAGTCTCCGATATTTGGGATTTGGTTTTAGCTGCTGAAGGCAGTGTTTTTTGGAGGGGGTGCGTGGAAGAGAGCATCTCCTTTGTTTGTCTGTTTGTTTTTAAGGAGATGATGGGCATAGTTTTGGCCAGCTCAGCTGGGACTGAACCAGGGAACTCGAGAACTGAAAGCACAACCAGTTGGGTCTTGAGCTAGAGCAGCCCACAAAGCTTGCAAGTTGGGGCTGCTTAGAGATTCAGGGAATGGGCATTTGATCAAACACAATTAAGTTACAGTGGCTAACAAGTTATAGCCAGATACTAAGCCGCTTTAACTAATGGTGCATGCAAATTTAACCATGGAGAGAGGTTTATATGCTTAAAATGTTGTCTTTTTTTTCAGTGATGTTAGCTGGTCAAATAAAAGATATTTCCTCCCTCTACAGACCTTAGGCCACTGCAGTTGCAAAATGTCACAGATTAGCTGGAAGCACTCTTGTTGAGACATGAGCTAAAATTACATTCATTACAATTTAACTCACAATGCTTTACCTAGCACTTAAGGGAGGAGGGCTGGGACCAGGCCTGAGTTCATATGGGACAGTGCATTGCATAGCTGCAGTCAAGTATTTAGCGAGTGCTCCTGCATTTCACAGGTCAGGCACAAGCAAGGAGCTGTGACACACACTCACCAATTGCAGAAAAGAAAGACACAGGAAAAAAAGAATGACTTGAATTCTGTCCCAAAGACTTCACTCATACAAAAGAGCCTCACAACTATAACTGTATCACTTGCAAAATACTGTGTAAGAGGATCTTCTCTGCAGAAGATTTGGAGGGATAGTTCTATGGCCTCCTGAAGGTGTCAAGCCTTTGACCCTATACATCTTTTCACAAAAATATTTTTTCCTAATCTGATAATTCTTATTTAGAGCCTGGCTCTGCTCAGCAGCATTTCAGTGCTATTCCACACATGTTCCCCACAGCCCACTGCTTTTAGCATGATATCTCCCTTTATTCCTCCCAGTTCTTTTTAAAATACTTGTTTTGCTCTCAAGGTCCTCCCCAGCCTACTTTACACCTTCTCTCAATATCTCAAGTTTTGTTCCTACTTGTGATTTGTCCATCCTTTCAGCTGCCATGTGATATGGAGTATATCATGATAGACCTTCAATCTATATTTAGATCTTGTACTTTGGGGGATAGAGAGGTAGCCTTTCCATGCTGGATACCGTGAGGCCCTGGGTGTGGGAAAGATCCTAACCTGCTTCTGTGAGATATAATATACAGGGACAGAACCTATGTGGAGCAGAAAACTGCTCCAAAATGTTCTTTTTTTTTTTTTTTTTTTTTCAAGAATAGTAAAATCCTGTCATTGATATTTGAGCAAAATCCTTCAAAATATTTTTGGGATGGGTCAATTACCTTGAATTCCAGAAGTAACACAAGGGGACCTGCTCTGATAATAGGTCTGTGTACCAGCCTGAAACCCAAACTCAACCATTGCCCATTTATTGATTTCACACCCTGGAGCTGCCACAGCCTTCTCCATCACAGAAGTCAGCAGCACGCTGAGGTTTGCCTCTCCACAGAGAGGCCACAAAGTCCACCCTGGGGAATGGTGTGTAGTTGCCTGATGCTGCTCCTGTCTCTCCACACTTTCTCGTCGCAGGAATATTCATGACAATTCCGAGATGCAGCCAAGGACAGACTTTGAGGATGAAGGGGGTTGCACAAGTGACCCTGTTCTTTGGAACGTACTTATCGATCATTTCCCCTTTTGTTGACGCTCTGTGACCCAGGATTCTAGCTCTTGCTCCCAGACCAGCGTCACTGTCAGCTCTAGAGAGTGAGGACAGGTCGAGTCTTCCTTCTAAAATCAACCCATACCAAGACTGGGCACAGAGAGAAGAGCACTGCTGAGCAGATCTACTTTTCAGGTTAGAACAGTACTTTAATGTGGGGCGACAGGGATAGGAGACAGCAGGTAGAAGGCGGGTCAGGGGATATTTGATCCTCTCATGGGCACCCAAAGGACATGAGCGCTCTCCCATGCCTGCTTCTCCTGGTGTCCCAGCAGTCCAACACTGAGTGGTGCAGATGGTGGTTAAAGGTAGGAGAAATGCAGACTTTGCCCATGCAGCAGGGATGGTGACTGAGCTGAAATACCTAAACCTCTTATTTCCTCTATTATTATTTTCATACATTATTTGATTGCTGTGACTGAGAGTTTTCCTTCCTTCCTTCCTTCCTTCCTTCCTTCCTTCCTTCCTTCCTTCCTTCCTTCCTTCCGTACTTCCGT
>JAWLRI010000221.1:320276-339139 GCA_034781795.1 Crypturellus tataupa | reverse complement strand
TACTCCAGATGTGGCCTCACCAGGGCTGAGTAGAGGGGTAGAATCACCTCCCTCGACCTGCTGGAGACGCTCCTCTTTGTTTGTTTGTTTGTTTGTTTGCTTGCTTTTGAACGTGTGTGTTGCAGCCCAGCCCTGGCTAAGTTCATGCAAGCTTAATCCAGGGGCACAGAGGCTCTCGTGCCTGCTGGGCTGCACCTTTTTGGCCTTCCACACTTGCTTCAAACTTCTGCATCCCCAGGGCCATCTTTGGGCACCTCCTAAAGATGCAAAGTTGTGTCTGGAGGGCAGTGCTACCGCATAACATCTGTGAGGAGGCTCCTACCTTGCATAGCCTCTGGTCCTGGCTACCTGCCACCTAATTTTTCTGAGCCAAGTGCGCTGAGCAGGTGTTTCTTGAAGTCATGCCAGAGGCAAACTCCTGGCATAATCAGGTTCCATTTTACTTCATCAGCATCTCTAATGAGGATGCTGTTTGAAGTTATAAATGAAGGTGGTTGTTGCAGTCAAGCATGTGCCTAAAGCCATCAATAATTAACAAGTTCTTAGGAAACTTTAATAAGACCTGCAAGCCCCCACCCAAAAACCTCCCCTGGCACAACTGCTTTTAGTGCAAACTGTGAGTATGGAACTGTTGCTTTCAGGGATCACCTATTTGGGCTAGGCAGAGTGGTCGGCTCAGTGGCAGTGGTGTGTGAACCACTGGTGTTGAGCGCATGCAGCCCATGATGCCCTGGTGTGTGTTTGTGACATATATTGTTCCTGGCTTTCCGTGGCTTTCCTAGCCAGATATAGTCCAGTGAGACAGAGAAAAGGAACCTGAAAGCAGAGCAGAGTACAATCTGTGCCTACATGTGGCCTCTTGTAGCAGGCCTCGGCAGGGACTCCTTGCTCATTGTTTGTTCACTATGGTTTGATCCACAGACATGAAAGCCACACATGGAGCCTGGAGCGGACAGAGAGCCTGACTTCAGATTCCCAGTCGGGGATAATGCTGTCCTCTGTGGGAACCAGTAAATGCAACAGCCCCGCGTGCGTGGAAGCTCGAGCCCGTCGTGGGGCTGCATACTGCATTGAAGACTCGAGGAGGCCCATGACGCAGTATCGGGATTCCGTGGACTCTCTGCGGGACTCACCACACAGCGAGAGGTCAGGTTCAACTGTTCCATGCTGCTCGGGTGCAGCAGATTTGTACAAAGCCTGTCTATTCTGGATACAAAAGTGTTTGCCTTCAGGAAGGCCAGGTGCTAGAGCAGCCGTCCCGTGATAGCTCAGGCAGAACTGCAGCTCTGCTACTGACCACAGGAAAGCACTGCCCCAAGAGCCCCGTCTGGTGTGTCTGCTCTACGTGGAAACAACTGCAGAGCAGCAGGCAGCCCCTTTTTCAGGTCTACTTACTTCTTGATGGTGCAGACCCCTCCCCACACTTGCTTCTGCCTTTTGCGCACTATGAGTGGCCACATGGCAGCTTTCAGATTAAATCCCAGGGCAGTATGGCTTGCACTGGGGCAGAGGGGAAGGGTGATGTATCCTACTCCTTTTTGTTTCTATTCCTAGCCCAGACCTGCTGGTCCTGCTCACCCAGACATCTCATAAGTCCTGAGATGCTGAGTGGAGATGGGGAGACATGGAGATCTGAGCAGTCAGGGAATTTGGCCCACCTGAAATGAGCAGGGAGAAGGAAAATTAGCAGTATTGAGTAGAATTAAAAGCTACTCCTTAGTAAGAGGTGCCACCAAAGGAAGGGCTGTTTGGGGAGGGGCTACACCAGGTCTGAGATGCCACACTCTAAAGTGCACTTTAGCACTGGTGCAGTTGCTAAAATAAAAGAAAGCTGGTAGATGCCTTTTTAGAGAGGAGGATTGTGCTAAGTCAGAGGACACAATACCGATCTGCAGCCTGAGCATAAAGGGGGACTTTTGAGGTCTCCTCTTCACAGGAAAGCCTGGCAGCTCTAGAGGGCTTCCAGAGAACAGCTGGCAGGCAGGCAAAGGCAAGGAAGTTTTGACATGGGCAGCTGGGAGATGCTGCAGGATATGTACTGATGCAGTTTGAGAATTGCCCTAGCGCATGTCAAAAATAAGAGGCAAGGTGAAGAATACAGCCCTGGACATCTGTGGGACTCCTGCATGGATTTCAAGGACATTCTTAAAGTCGATGATCTCAAGTCATACTGGAGATTGTGGAGCAAATGTGGCTAAAGGAAGAATCTGCCCACACTCATGAATATGGGTCTGATTCAGCAAGGTGGTGTGCTTGCCCCCAAAGGGTGAGAGGGAAAGGGCTGACTGTCCTGTGGGACTGGGCCCTGCACCTCGTCCTCTAGCAAGGGAAGTGCCCTCCAGTTCAGTTGGTGAAAGTTCCTTGAGAACTGCCTCACTGAGGTTTCTGTGGATGGCAGGTGGCGATCACTTTGGGATGCTGTGATATACTGAGTGCCAGAGGGAGCTCAGATTTGCTCAATCTGGAGCACCTGTTCACCCTGTTCACAGTGTTCCTTATAGCTCAACTGAGCTGGGAAGCCCTGGGAATGAGAGGATCCTGTGGGAGGACCATCCCTAGGGAGAACTGTGCACAGACCCCTAAACATCTGGTGTCATGAGCAGTACATGCTCCCTTGGGTGCTGAGATGAGAGGTCCGTCGTGGTTCCCCTGGGTGATGCTGAGCTCTGAGAGCAAAGGTGTGTTGGAGGCCCTGTGCACCCCAACGCTGCATATCCAGCAGAGTGGAGCTGTAGGTGGAGGGGGTTTTGGTTGTCCAGGGTCCAAATGGAGGTGTTGCTTCTTGCAGGTATGTGTCGGCCTTGACCACACCAGCGCGCCTTTCACCCGTTGACTTCCAGTACTCCGTGGCTGCACAGGTGCCCACTTTCGAGATCACCTCCCCCAACTCGGCACACGCTGTGTCCCTGCCGCCGGCAGCCCCCATCAGCTTCCGTGTGGAGGAACAGCAGCCCCTGCTGCGGCGGTACCAGGTTCCCTTCCAGGACATGCAGAGATATGACAGCTACTACCAAAGGAAGACCTACCTAAACGACAGCATGGGGAGCCTGCCTTCCAGCCCTTTCCGCATCACGGAGGATGATGAGTACGAGACAACGCAGGAGTACGTCACAGCGCTAGAGCAGCCAAAGAAAACAGCCAGCAGCAACAGGCGGTGGAAAAAATCCAAACTGAATGGGCATGTCTCTCACAGAGCCAGAGCGGTCCGGGACTCGTTCTCCCTGAGCAGTGCCTCTTACAGCGAGTCTGACGAGGAGCTCGTGGCTGAGAGCACCCCCTTCCTAAGCATTCAGAACAATGACGCAATGAACACAGATTCACCCCCGCTCCACCGGCCGGGGGACAGCCGGACTTACTATTCCTACAGCAGACACAGCATGCACGGGGAAAGCGGGCAGAGCGGCTTGACACACACAACACCCAAACAAGACCGGGATCCTCTCTAGAAGTCTCACAAACTCACACACCCACAAACATACCTGTACGGAAAGGGCGGAGGAGGGAGTCGAAACAAAACAAATAAATAAATATTTTTATTTTATATAAAAGAGGAAAAAATATAACAAATAAAATGTTTTATTTTCATTTTAGCAAAGTTGTCTTATAATAGCTACTGGCAAAGACTTTTTTATAGGGAATCTCTATTTATATGTAATGTCTTGATTTACAGCTTCCGAGAAAAAAAAAAGTAAAAATGACAAAAAAAAAAAAAACCAAAAAAAAACAAAGAAACAAAAATGAACAATAAAATTAAAAAAAAAAAGTGGGCCAATTTTTGACTACTTAAAAATAGAAAATAAAACTATCGTGGTGCCTTTTGCTGTATGCTAGTGCTGGGATTCATGCTGAGGATTCTGTTTCAGTAGCATTTTTAAGATCATAGATTTTTTGGAGGAGATGACCTGTCATAAAGGCGCTTTTCCATTCAAAGAAAACAGCCTCTCCACTTTGCCCCGTACCTTGCTCTTGATGATCTTATTCTTTATGGTATCATTTAAGCACACACTGAGGACATGAGTGGGAGTGTTTCCATTACCATGTCTGATGGGGGCCTGTCTTCTCCTGTAATATACTTGCATATATGCTTATATCAGGAGAAAAAGAAACACAACCGCACCATACTGGAATGCAGAAATATTGTTTCTTTTGCAGCACAGGTAGGATCAGAAAATAAAATCATACAGTAGCAGCAGCCCTTACAATATAGCTCTCAACCTTCAGTCATTTCACTCCCGGGACTGAAGTTGGGATGGTTCAGTTTGGCACAAGTTTGCAGTCCAATAAATAAAACATTTAAATGAATGTTGTGGAATACTCCCTGGTTGCATATGGTTGAATCCAGTTCATTGAAGCCAACATTGCTAGATGGAGGAGACGACACCACGCAGTGGCCTCCCTGCAAGGTACTCCCAGACGAGTTGCGGGACTATGTGGGCTGCATCGCCATTTGGACCCGTGTTGCCACATGGACTGTGCTGTCCTCATGGCCATGGTGCTGGGAGGACCATGGGCTCTTGTGTCCCTGGTGCCCTGGTGCTGACCTGGTGTGTCCTATGGGACCGTGTGTCTCGGGAGGGCACCAGGACAGCGGCCCAGCCGCCACAAGCACTGCTGCTCCTCGGCATTGGGCAGTAGAACTCTTGGCCCCTCTCTAGTAGTCACCACATTGGGCAGGAAGGGTAGCAGACCCTACATGAGGGAATCCAGTGAGTGGATTCTTCTGTATCACTGTGCTGTATATTGTAAAGACAGTTGTTATTGTACTGTCCCTGTATCCCGTTAAAACCTTCCATCGGTGATGGACGTTGTGTTTCTGAGCTCAGAGCATCTCTAGCCAGTGGGTCCGTGGTGCAGAGAGTCCTGTGTGTCCAGGTAGCAGAGCATCCCCCGCGGAAGCGCCCCTCTCTCCTCAGTTCTCTGCAGCAAACCTGTTTACATTGTAGCCTGACTTTTTTCTTTTTATATTTTTACTTCTGCATGTCCTTTGCATTTCAGATACTGTAGATTGGATGCATGGTGAAGCTGTGACTGAGAAGATAATACAACAATTGACAGTGTATTTCATTTAACTTTTAGCAATAAAGTAACTAAAACCCCTATTCCTCACCCATGATGGGGTCAGATAGAAAACTCTGCTAATTTGTCATGATTGTCAAAGTTTGCTCTGGATTGTCTGAATGTCAGAACTCTTGACTGTTTAACACTTGAACATTTTTTATATTATAAATAAAATAAGAATAACAAACTGTGGCCAGCATTAGTCTCATAGGCAAGTTGGGCACAAAGGGGAAGCTGTGGCATGTACTGTCCATGCAGTCCTACAGGCATTTACTACCTTTCTGAAGGGAGGAAAACTGCCCAGAGGGGGTGTATTTTGCTTGGCATGATCACGTCCCTGCAGGACTTGGAAGTTGAGGTGCACTCAGTGATGAGGTGAAGTGAGTAGATGTCGCCCCATGTCTCCCGTGGGAAAGCCATGGATGCTCCACTTGCAGACAAGGGCAAGCCCTGCTTATGGAAGCTTTCTGTTGTGTCCAGAAAAGCTGGAGACACATGACCACATGGTGACACTAATATTTGCAGCAATGAAGGCCTGTAGGGTTCACTTCTGCGTGTCCTGTGGCACCAAGCAACCAGGCTGCAAAGCAGGCCCTACCTTCAGCTCCTCCATCGCAAGTCTCTGCCCCTGACTGGCTCTCACAGAAGGGAACCACCAGACAGGGCTTCATTTCAGGGAAACACAGTTCCTGAGCTTACATTATGGTGTCCCAAAGATCATTTCAGCTCTGACCCCTGCTCAATTGCCCCTGATGATCATAAGTGCCCAAAAATCACAGCTGAACTTGCCTAGGCAGAAGAGACCCCCTACGCATTGGTTCCTGCTGGTGAAGAGCTGTCTGAGTCAACCCCACAGAAACATACAGAGCTGGGGGCAAGTCCCAGGTCCCTTTTGCTTTTCACAGCTGGGACATGGAAGAGATTGGTGAGATTTTGAACTGTGAACCTTTCATTCATCAGGGCTGTTCCATCTCTATGTGACACCTCATTCTTTCCGTGCCCCCAAGTTGAAGTTCATCCCTCTAGCCCTGATTCCACAATACCATGTAGGGAACATGGTGAGATTGAAGCCACAGGAAGTTGATGGTCATACTGATAGAAAGGCTGATAACTGAGTTGCCATCCCTGATGCATTCAGAATACTGTCATCCCAAAGCTGACCTTTCTGCCACCCTGAACCTCCATCACACACGCTGTGGGGTCTCCTTTCGGATATTTGCGCACACTCATAAGATCCCATCTCAAACTTCTCTGGGCTAAACAGGCCCAGTTCTCTCAGCCTCCCCTCATAGGATGGATAGAATCACAGAATGCTTAAGGTTGGAAGGGACCTCTAGAGATCATCTAGTCCAACACCCCTGCACACACAGGGTCACCTAGAGCATGTGTCACAGGACTGCATCTAAGTGGGTTTTGAAGATCTCCAGAGAAAGAGACTCCACAACCTCTCTTGGCAAGCCCCTTCTCCAACGCTCTGTTCTCAGAGCTATCCCACCTAGGGTCGGCACAGGGTTGGCACCGCAGCCCCATCCACGTAACTGGTACCCTGTAGCCCTCAGGCCTTCTGCAGCTGTGCCACAGCCTGGAGGTCCGGGGACGCAGTGTGACACAATTCCAGGGCTGCACAGCATGGCTGCTCAGTTCTGGACGCTGCTGTTGCTGTTTATTGTCTGGTTTCCTTCATGAGGGAGTTGAGGGTTTGATGCCCCTGTGCTCCCCTGGGCAGAAAGGTGTTTTATTATCCCAAGATTCACAGGAATCTGCAATGTGCTGCATCTTCGGAGACATTTCTACCTCTGAGCCACGGCAACCTCATGATTTCTCATAGTGATTTCTTATTTAACGTGTCCCTGATTTCCCATAATTGTGTTCTATATTTGGAGGCAATTATATTACTTTAATTCCCTTTGCAATTGTCTCTGAAGAAAGCCGGGGTCTCCTTTTCCCATGACTGGTTTATTTTTAGAGCCCTCATCTCCAGCCATGTGTATTGCTAGGGTTTGGGCATAAATATTTAACAGCAGTTTTCACAGGTTGGGGGAAGCCACTGGAGCCTCCTGCTCACTCTGCTCTTGTACAGTGCCTTGGCAGATCCCTTCCTGGAGGGGAGGGATCTGCTTTGCAGACAGGGACTGAATGATGCAAGCAGAAGAGCAGCAGCAGATCCAGGTTTGGGGAATGCAAAGCCTCCCTCTTTTTTACGTCCACAGCCTGTCAAATGGATATGGACTGCACCGAAGTACTTACATCTATATGTAAGTACCTAATAGGTACTGATGGGAGTAATGAGACGTTACACAGTCTCCATTCTCACTCCTGACTTGAGGTCAAACAAGACATTTTGAGGTGTTCTTAAAGCCCTCTTTTAAGTAAGGAGACCCACCAGGCCTGTACATGCATGACCGTCCCGATCAGCCCTTGTGCATCAAGACTAACTGTGCTGGTTGGTGTGAAGTTTAACGCTCTCAGCTGCCTTGCCAAGGAGCCCAGCACAGACTGCTGCCCCTTTCTGCATCTGTTATGCAGAGAGTCCCTCCGCTCTGAGGAGCTTTCTGCTGCTCAGAGAAGACTTTGCAAGACACTTGCTTTCCTTGCAAGACACTTGCTTTCCTTGCAATTCCCTACTTGTGGAGGGCAGCATAGTAGCACCCTGGACATGTGGGACTGAGATACTCTTGGTTGCTTCTACAAACACATTGGAGATGTTGCCGCCTACTGGAAGGGAAGGAAAAAAAGAGACAGGATGAGATACCATTACCTGAGACTTCAGAGAGTCAGGCCTGCTCTTCCCCATGGTTTCTACTGTGTGAGGCAGGACCTCTTCAGACATCTGATGTTTCCTAGGCACAGCAGCATCTGCACGGTTCTCTGTGCAAAGGCTGTCTGTACAGCACCTGCCACAGGGAAGTACCCCATGTCTTACAGGAGTAGCCACAACACCTAGAATAGGTGCCTAGGACACCTCCAACCAACAGTGCAGATGTTGGTATCTTTCTCCTCTCATACCTCAAGGTTGAAGGTGGAAAGGTAGGACCAGGATGAAGGAATGAGTTAACTGAATACATGCCCAGTTTGTCTGCCCCTGCTCGGAGCACCATTTGCTCAGTGCACAAGAGGCCAGCAGCACCCAGGAGGATGGGCAGGCCGGCATCCCTCATGAGACATTTCTGGGATTGTCAACAGGGTTTGGCTTTCATGCAGGAGGAGCTCTGGGCAACAGTTTGAGCATCTCTTGTTGTAAAATCCATGAACACACCAGCCAACAGGCCTTGGTGCAACCATATTTGAGACCAGTTCTCTTTACCAACAGATTCAACTTTATTGTTATTCTTTTTACATGATTCTTAGTGCATCATTTCAAATAAACTATCAAACTGTACAAAGAAACAGGGAGATCAAAAGAAGACGTGACAAAGTTGGGTGGAGGTTTTTAGTGGCATGAACTGTCATGGAAAACTGTAGTCCATAGGCTCTGAAATCTTGATAGTCCAAGGAAAATCTGTTTTACTTGTTTAAAAAATGCTGCAAAAATATAAAAAGCAAATGATAGCGTAATTAGCAGCTACAAGATCCCTTAAAACTGGAACTTGATTACTGTGAACATACCTAGGAGAAAGAAAAGGAATCCAAGATAAAGAACCAAGCCAAACAATGAAATAAATAAATAAAGTGCAGGAGGACAGTCATGGCATTGAAATGCAATGGAATCACTTCTGGTACAACAGTAAATCATCAGACCACTGAAAACAGAAAGGAAGACCAACACAACTCCCCATTTAAAAGAGTACAGTATGTGAATTGTAGAATGGAGGAACTACATCCATGGACAGTTAGAATCACTCCTGCACACACAGGTGAGGTGGAATCTCAAGCACGTCTCCAATTGTGTCTTGAACCTCAAATGGAAGAAGCCATGGATGCTAAATAAGCAGCAAGCTGGCCAGTTTGTCAAATCAGCAGGAACAGGAGAGCAATGTTTCACAGCAAAGCCAGGTGATATTCCTTTTGAGTGAAAAAAAAAAAGAAAAGAAGAAACATAGGCTACTGCATTTTTGAAAATATCCTAATAGGTTGGTCAGTCCCTCCATGGTCCCTAACATCTTCTCCAGGAAGCTTACTTTTGCTTGCACACTGAGGTTTGAAACCCATGTTAAAGTTTCCTTATATATATATTTATTTATATATATTTATATGTGTGTGTATATATATATATATAAAGGAAAAGGCGACAGAGGGCACATCAGGCCTCCATTGCCGTGGGCGGATGATGGTCTCATGCGCCCCTACTGAAGACACCTCTCACTCCATCAGGAACTCGCTCATGGAATCTGTCCTATTGCTGTGTGTCAAATGATGCTCTTCTCTTGGCAGGGATGTGCTCTGCGCCCTTCCCCAAGAGCATTTGTGGTGCCACAGACCCTGTTTGCTCCCATCAGCTGAGGGCTGAACCTTTGACCATGAGGATTGGCTGAGGTTCCTGCACTGCCAGAAGGACACTGCCAGGTTCACTGGGGACTCCAGCGAGAGAAAGAAGGAGGGAAGGATTGAGAAAGTGCTACTGGCACAAAAGAGCATCCTGGCCCTTGGAGAATGAGCATATCCCTTCATTGTGCAGGTAGTAATAGGAGGGAACAAAGAGCCATAGGTGTTGTTACGGATGAAGAAAAGGTGGAGCGTCTATGATGCTGAAATGCCAGAGCACTGTCAAGGAGTGTCAACTAAAGCTTCTTTGATTCACCGTGTCATGTATGTCTACGGCTTTGTTCATATAAATTCCTAGGTAAAATTGTGCTCATTGATCTAGTCCAGGAGCGCAAAGAATTGCTGGTTCATTCCCCCTTCTGGGTGCGTTCCTTGTTAAGTGTTCTGCTCTATAATGTCCTTTTCTGCCTTGCAGCTGACGGACAAGTGCCCTTGGCTCAAGGAAGGGCTTGAATGTGTCTTCCGCAAAGCAATATCATCAGCTTCCACTTTGAAGAAGCTGGTTTCAATTTTCTCCAGGTCATCTGTCCCAACTTTGATCTTCATGCACAGCAGGTTGATGTATGTCTCATAGCGGCTCTTCTGCAGGGGAACAGGGAACAGAGCAGAGAACCTGGGAACAGGGACAGAACAGGGCATACACGGAAAGCGGAGACAAAGCTGTTGGCTACTGCACTAGAATGCAGGCTATATTGTCAGGATCCCACCAGTGTGAGCCAGCAAGTACAATTTAATTACAGCCCAATGACTGATCTAGACCACAGCCTAACAAAACCAATCAACCCAAGGATGAATGCGGAAGGCTGTGAAAGACTCCAATTTCTCTTACAGGTTTGATTCTGAACTGAGCTGCGAAAGGCAGGTTTTAGAGGCAAAAGCAGGCCAACAGATTTGATCCTGTCTGATTTGGGATATTCAGAGTTCCCATCTTCCTGCTTGCCTGGTTAGGAACATCAAAAGCATGCCCCTGGTGAGCACAGTAATTTTCAGGGAGGAATATTTCCTTCCACTGATTTAAATACTTCTTCTTTCCATTGCACTCATTCAGTGATTCTCTGTTACCGTTAAATTGTACAGGTAACCTAAATAAACCTGGCAAACAGGAGGCAAAGGGGGCTTTAACAGCAGCCAACAACTATATGAAGGTTGGTGCAAAGTCAATGGAGCCAGAAGCACCCACCGTGGCTTAAGAGATTCAAGGCACTACAAGATTCATTGGGCACTACAAAGACACCTTTCCCCAAGAGAGTGGGGCAGCCCTGTGATGCAGCAACAGGGAGGCAGGAGATCTCCATCACTGGAGATTCCCAAGACTTAGCCAAAAAAAGCCATTGGCAGTCTGGGGCGGTACTGCCAATAGTCAGTGTTCTGGCTGAGAGCAGGACTAGAGGTCCCCAGTAGGCTCTTCCCACTCTTCTGTGGCAGGAATCCCAACTTGTACTCAGTCACTTCTGGATCAAAACACCCAATTTCTCCCACAATGAATACTTACATTTTGCAGAATTTTTAAACTCAGCTACATGTATCCTTAGAGAGTCTGTAATCAGCCATAACATGATCTTTGGCTTTTGTTACAGAAATAGAGTAGCCAAAACAAGATTAGTTCTCCCAGAGCTTTCTACAGACTTTTATTAATGTTGCTGAACAGACAGATGCACCCCAACAACTGAACTACCTTCTTTCTTGGGATCTGAGGAAATTTCAAGTCCCAGGACAATAAAGGAAGATTTTACCTCTCTCATCACTTTTCCCCTCCTAATCATAGAGGGCCTGCAATGTCTGTTATATCCTATTTTAGCTTCAGCGTCAAAACAGTAAAACTTGCTGCTGCCACATGACACCCATCAAGCTTGTGAGCTCTCTTTCATTTCTTTGCTTTCATGTTTCCTCAGACACATGGCATCCACTTCAGACTTATCAGTTTTAGCTCTCATCAGCCAAGGTATCATTTGTTACAGAAAAGATGCAAGTTACCTTACCTCAAATATTAGGTAATGTTCTTTCAGTCTATACTCCTCAGCCTCTTTTGACTTGAGGCTCTTCTCTACCGGATGTAATTTATGCTCTGCTAATTCATCTGCAATCTGCTTCATTTTATTTTCATGGGACCTCAGCTGTTCCTCCTGCAGAGAGAAGTATGTCAGGTATTAAAATGTACAAAGATGTAACACCTAAGCGTGCTGCCTGCCTATCAATGTGGAATCTGCCTGTGCAAGGATGTAAGCTAAGCTACTGGAATGGGCTGAGTACCATGCGCTGGAGTCAAAGGCATGCAGCACATTGGCAAATTCATCTGATAAGGAGCAGCTGAAAGATAGGTATTTGAGGAAGATCAAAACCCAACCACCACCAGTGCTAGGAGCAGATTTCCCTAGCATTTGTGCCTCTTTAGAATCACAAAAATGAAATGCTCTGTATCCCTTAATACCCAAGTAGAATTTGCTGTGTCCCATAGCTCAACATCCTTCTCTTTTTAAGGAAAAAACACTTTCCAAGTCTGTGCTCTGCGAAAAACAACATCCAGTCATGTCGGCCCAGCAGATAAGGAGATTTATCTCTGCTATAAGGAGATGTATCTCTGCTAATTCAGGGTATCCTCTCCCTTCCCCTCTGCTGAGGTCCAGTGGCACTATGTTCCCTGTATTTTGCTGGTACTAAGGCATGCTTTGCATTCCCTGGGCAGTGCAAACTAAAGTTGCTCTTTGGATGGCAGCTGCTCCTCACTCCTGGTTAACTGTGTCTTAGGCATCTATGCTTTGGTGCTCTGTGCCCTGCTGCTTCCAGACAACCTTTCCCACTGAGTAGGACTCAGACTCCCTCTTCTCTGTCACTTTTCAGCTTGAGAAATAACATGGTGCCTCTTTGAGTGTCATGTTATGACAGGAACCAGAGTGGTAGCCAGTTCTTGGCATGTCCAATCACTTAAACCCCAGCAGCAGAAAGGTACTGGGATGTGATAGGCAATAAGCAATAAGCAGTCCACATCAACAGCCATTAGGCAGAAGGTGTTGTGAGCAGGGCTGTTTTACCTTCATTGCAGAGGAAGCATTGGTCAGAATTAGGTTTGCTGTGCTCTGAGTTGTCCACTATACTCTTTCCTACCCTCAAGATTGGAGTGTGTACACCTGAGTGCTTAGATATGTGTCAGTGCTCAGAGAGGTGCTGATGAAAGCTGCAGATGAGTTCACCTTGACCTGTGCACGGAAAGTCCAGCTATGCATGAGGCACCTCCACCACTAACCCCTCTCACACATTACCTGGCACAGTTTAGTCATGGATGAAGGAAGCAGCGGGCGGCAGAACTTCTTCATGGAGCAGATTGCAGCTGGAAAGGCTGGGGCAGAGAAAATGGCAGCAACAAGGTTGATCCGCATGATCCAGGAAAGCATTTCTTCCTTACTTCTGTTATGGAGGACGGGAAAGGGAGATGTTGGGTTTCCACAAAGGCTCCTGACCCAAGGCCCGTCAGCTAAGGACAGCCCTGAAGCTGTTTGCTCTCATAAGCGGCCCTTCTTCAAAACCTTTTCTGTGCTACCCTTGGTTATGATCATAGCAAAACACTTCCTAACTGCCTCATCTACAGTGACTTAAGGATTTCAGGACCCTTGTCCACCTATGTGAAGACCTGACAGTTCCACCTTCCTCATCAACTCTTTATTCTGTGAGAAGTGGTGGAGAGGTAAAATGGCGACAAGAGAGGAACAACCAACTACTCTATTGAGATCTCAAGCCACTCATCAGATGTCTCATAAATCCATCAGAAGTTTTTGGGAAACAGTGTGAGGTCCTTAATAGGATCTGTTCAGGAAATTCTCCCATTCAACTCAATTTTCCTTGCATGAGTTTAGACATTAAGATTTAGACATTAATACTCCATTCTAACTTACAGTGTGAAGTGACACAGAAATAGAAGAGCAAATAGAGGCTAGCTCAATCATGTGGCACTTGTTAGCAGAGCAACTTTACTCTGTAGTGGGTCGAAGACATAGCCTGGATTGGAAGAATTCTTCAATGATCTTAATGTACTTTTCCCCATCCCTTACTGACCAGGTGAACCATCAGCTTCTTAGTTCAGTGTCTCCCGGTGAATGAGAATAGATGTTTGGAAGAGGAGAGTATGAGGACACATCCATACTGGTGACCCTAGCACATAACTTGCCAGCATGTGATATGATTTGGGCTGACTTGTTACTGTAGCCCAAAATGTTTGTACAGAGCAAGCAGGAAGAGACTTGGGAAATGTTCACTCCAGATAGTCGTCCCTCAAGGGTTAGTGCTGGGATACCACTTTCAACTGGGAAAACACTTCAAGCACATTTTAAAATAGTCTTACAATTAAGCACAAGTGTGTCCATATATTTCCTTGCTATTTTTGAGGAGCTGTCGGAACTCCATAGTCTGTTTGGAAATCATGTTTTCCCATCTATCCTTCAATACCTACAAACACGATCTGGAAACATTCTACTTCATCAATTTCCCCTTAGCCCTTTACTAGCAAAATCCATCTGAAACCTGCAGAACACTACATGATGGATTGTGCAGCCAGGCTGGATATGGCTTCAAGGAGATGGGATGGGAAGCTGTGGATTTTTGCAGCATTTTTGATGTTAATGTCTGAGGAAGGGAAAAGGAGAAGTTATCTCCCTCTGTTAGCTCTCATCTTCACCTGCTCAGCCAACCCTGGTGACAAACCAGAAATGGTTGACACACACCACTATCAGGAGCCTGACTGCTATCACATATGACCATGTTCCTTGCACACTCCTACAGACCCCACTCTCAGCCCTCCTTCTGCTTAGCATCTTCTTCCCCCAGTTCTTTTTCTTTCTAGGGTTCTCCTTTACTGTGTGTGTTGATTCGGTCAAGAAGAGGAGAATCCAACACCAGTTGGAAGTTGGTCTGCCATTTCATGCTTGGAGGGAAGTCTCCTGGTGAGGAAGTGCTGGTACTTACGGAGCCTGGAATAGAAACACTCTCCAGTCAGCTGTCTTCAGCTTCAGCACATTCGATTTTTTACTGTAGTCGGAGGCTTTTGTGGCTAAGGCGTGGTGAACACGAATGGCATTCTTTAGATCCACTTCAGAGAGGTCTTTGTCAGGTTTATATTCATCCTGTGAAAAAGGAACGTTAATTGGATAATGACAACACTAACATTTGTGGGTTACTTTAAGGAATATGCCTCTATGCTCTAATCACAGAGTACTGAGACTAGGAAAAGCGCTGCTTTGTACAGTAAATGCTAGGAACTAACAATGATAATAATTAACATCTGGCATCTTCCTCCATCATTAAGTTCACTGGGAAGATGTACAGATGGAGATGAAAGTTTTAAATGCAATTGTCAAAGTTATCTCTAACACAGTACATGCCTGGGGCTAGACAGGGCTAGGGTTCTGCAGAGCTTTACCCCCAGTCACAGAACTCACAGCAAGGTGTAAATCTCAGTCACTAGCAGGTATCAGCAAGAGCCTGTCCTGGATCTATACTGCTTTACATGCTGGAGCATCGGGGCTCAAGGACTTGTAGCTCCTTGACAGCCCTGGAACACTGATACTTCTGCAGTCTAACACACCATTCACAAGTGTGGCTGCTGGGACAGGGTCCAGACTGGGCATGGCTCAGCCAAAACATGCTTGGTCTCTCCCTTTAGCGTGTTTGACCCTGTGGCATGGTCTCTCACGTAACTCATTAGACAGGCATTTTCAGATGGTAGCAGTAATGCCTTTATTCTTGCTTCCTTGATGCTCTGTAGCACTTTCTCAACTGCAGGAGAATATCATAGAAACAAGAAAGGTAACAACATTGTTAACATATGTATATATTTTATAAACAGATTGAAAGTCTCAAACATCAGATTCTAAAAGATTGTCTGGATACAGCACTTCTTAGGAAAAATAGGAGTTTCATCAATTCTGTGTTTATCCTTTGCTTTCAAGGTGACTGAGCTCCCGATCACTTCAAGATGGCCTCTCACACAGTCTACTTTCCAGCTCACTTACTGGTCCAGTTGGGTTATGAGATGGATGGATGGAGGGACGGACAGACGGACGGACAGAAACCCGGCCCTTGCTAAGACATACTGCTCTCCTCCCCATCCTGCCAAGTGTCCACCTCTAGTGAATTGAAAACTGCACTAGGTCCCTTTCTCCAGGCTGTTGGCTGGGCAGGAGTAATGGAAAAGGCCATGCTGGGACTGCAGAGTGGTGCTGCAGGAGTGGGTAGCAGAACTGCATTTTTGGTAACTACAGCCTGACGACAGTGTGAAATGTTGTGAAATGTTACAGCCTATTTCAGGGTAGGGTATCCCTACGAGAGCCTGCCTTGCCCTGCTAATTACAGTTCAAACCTAGAAGACTAATTCATTCTTAGGTGTCTTGAATTCTTTGACTGCCAATATGGGGGTAGCTCTCCCTTAATTCTACTAATCTAATCATTCCAAACCTTCTTCAGGTTTCAAGCTCAGTCTCTTCTGCAGTCTTGCAAAGAGATGTTTGTTTCCCATATCCTGGTGTCAAAAATCCAGCCTAATCATTCCAAACCTTCTTGGGGGAAACTGCTGCTCAAGCCCAATATATTGCAGAGAGACTTCAAACATTGTATGTTTTGTTTTTTCGAAGTTGAAACTATTTCGATAGGAGTAAAACTCACTGAGAAGCCCAAGCACTCTTATTTCAAGCCAAGCTTTTTAAGAATATGGTGAGAAAAACAAAGTTTAGTGGGAGATGACAAGCAGTAACTGTCATGGTGGTTAGTTGGTTCAACTAATGCAGATCTTCATCTTGAAAGACATCTTCATTTATTGCCATACTGATCTCATGCTCATGCATATCCATGTAGATGCAAAGAAAAACCAAATCTTATTTTTCTAACATTGGGCCCTGTAAATGAGCATGAGGGTGAGTCAAGCAGGTCTTCTCTGCCTTGGGCTTCCTTGCTAGTGGAAATGATGCATTTGTAGGAATGCGTGGGGTTGGATGCTCACTTCGGCATGGGTCAGGTCTTCCAGGAAGCTCATGTTGATGCAAACACTGCACAAGCCAGGATGACCCACTGCCACTGCTGGGAGAGCTGTGCCTCAACAGCCCTCCATATACAGTCTTCCAGGCCTGTAAGATGCCAATCCCAGACAACTGGAGTTATTACTGTGCACAGCACTTGCACTAGCACTTAGCCTTCCCGAACAGAATAATCCCATTGCCTTTCCCATGGCCTTTCCATGAAGCGCATCAGCTCTGCTTTGAAGCCCCCACTTGCTTCTCTAGGTTTTGCCTCCATCTCGTTCCAAAATTTGATGCAGGCTCAAGCACAAGTTCACTTGCTGTTGTGGAAGTAGCATATCCAAAAACATAATAGCAATGGAAACACTTTTTAAATTGCAATAATTCTCTTTTAAACCTCAAAGAAAACTTTTTTTTTTTTATATTAAAACCTAAGCAGTCTCCTGCCACAATAAAAGATACTTCATGCAAGGATTTTTCCAACAGTATTTCTGATCTTACTCTCATCAGTTTATAAACACAGTGTTATCCTGCAATATTGAATCTGGCTTCATCCGTGACACTGGTGTCACGGGTTTGCTGAATGTTTTGTCTTACGTATCCAGCTTTCCTCACGTGGGTATGGGTATGTGCCACTGTGAAATGGGCAAGGTCTGATCTGCCATTCCATTTCAATTAAATCAGAATAGGTTTAAAGGTCTCCAAGGAATTTATTTCTTGCTTGCTTTTCTGGGTGGAGGATGGTGGGCATTAGCAAGTTCCAGGGTATGCTTTGGAGACACTTTCTGCAGCAACTGTGCCTGTGTGCAGGTGATTTGTTTTGCAGTCTGATTTCAATTTAATTTACTTTTAACTTTTAACACGGATTGGCTAGACAGTCTCCCAGTTCATAACCCTGCCAAAGGTGTTTACACAAGCACGATCAACCCCTCTTTGGGGTTGCTTTCTGCCATGGAGGTGTTCCATGGCATCCTTGGTTCCATGTTCTGAACACAGCTCTCTCCCGCCGCCCACCTTTGCGGGGGAGGGGAGGGGGATCCACAACTGCGAGGAGCTCCCAGCTTACCGCTCGTTTCCCAGAAAAGTTCTCTCTGCTGCCTGACTGCCCATGAAGGCGCCTGGTTGGGGTGGAAGAGTCCAGTGCATTGATGCTGCTGGCTCCGCGCCTGGGCTCAGAACCAGCTCCGAGCAGTGATATGAAAATGGGCAGGAACTACAGAGTTTTCTCACGTTTCAGCTTATGAGGGCTTCTCCTCTTTTTCAGTTCACATCCACCAGGCTGTTTAATAAGGAAAGGTAAGTGCTGCTGCCTTCAGTCTGGCCATGAACTTGGTGCCTGGAGCAGCACTACTCTGGTGAGGACCTGCCTGCCTGGAGCAAGGCCCAGGGCTCAGGACAGTGTTGGGCACTCTGCAAGGCCAGGCTGCAGGGTCAGACCCTGCAGGAAATGCTCAGACCTGCCTCTTTTTCGGTACTTCCATATTAGAGCACCTCACTCTTTACAACCCTTCATTCCTCCTCTCAAAACCCCTCTATCTGTGGTGATTAAGGGTTATTATCCCCATTTTACAGAGGTGAAGTAAATCGCCAAAGGCCACGGAGTGAGTCAGTGACCCAACACGGATTACAGTGCAGAAGAGGTGCGCCCTGCTCCTAAGCCTGCATTTTACCCTCAGGACTTTGCTGCATCCCTTTAAGGGATCAAGCAATTGCTTCAGCAGTCTGTGCTAGAACACGCTAATCCTGCAATTAACACCGGCAAGTCAATGACACGTTAACACCTCTACATCAGCAGGTTTACGGGTGCTGCCTGCATTGCTTTTAAAAGACTGATGTCTACCCAGCCACCCTCACCCTTCTGTCCATCTTATATTAACCTCTTCATCTACCCATACCTCTTTTCCTGTTACCCATTTTCCCAGCCCTCCTCACCCCCCTTGCCATTTCTACTCCACCCGATCCCCAAGGCTGGTCTTCACAGTATTCTCAAGAGTTTCCAATTAAGGGTCCTTGGTTTGGCCTGAGTGAAAACCTGGGTCAGGCTGAACCTATGCTCCCTGACATCACACAAGTCTGGTAGCAGGTATTTTCTTCACTTTTGTCATATCAGACAATCATTTCCCAGTGATTTGTACCCAGGTCATGTTCTACCTTGTTTATCATAGAATCACAGAATACCTAAGGTTGGAAGGGATCTCTAGAGGTCATCTAGTCCAACCCCCCTGCACATGCAGGGCCACCTAGAGCGTGTGGCACAGGGCTGCATCCAAGCAGGTCTTGAAGATCTCCAGAGAAGGAGACTCCACAACCTCTCTGGGCAGCCTG